>JAHNEJ010003026.1:0-293021 GCA_022559845.1 Amorphophallus konjac | reverse complement strand
TCCAGGCCATTCTAAAGGGGAAATCTGTTTCCCCACGCCCCAGGAGTCAACTCCGGCTATCGCACCTCTCCACGAGTCCGTGCAGGCCATTCCATCTCCTTCATTGGCGCAAGCCAATCCAGTCTCCCTCGCTTCAAGGACAAGCGAGCCAACAACCTCCCTCATTCCAATTCCCGTCACAATCTCAAACTCCCGGTGTTCCTCACACACCGTTTCAGCCAGGGCCAACTGTCGGTGGTCCGACAGTTCCCTCTCATTCCGGGTTCCCCCCTCAAGTCTCCGGGAGACAGTTTCTCCCCCAATGGCAAGTGCCACCTTCACCCCCAGAGGAGCTCGCCCAATCGCTCCTCAATAGGTTCAATCGCATGGACGAGCAGTTTCAAAATCTGAGAAGAATGGTGGACGTGAAAGCCACCCCGGAGGTTGCTTTGCCAATCCTCCCCGTCATTCATCTTCCTCCCTCCGAAATGCCCACGTACCGCAGATACAATAGTACCGGCAACCCCTTCATTCACCTCAAGGACTTCATGTATGAGTCCTCCTATTGGCAAAACGATCAGAGGTCCCTGCATACCTCTTTCGGAGATCATTGGATGGTCCCGCGCTTGAGTGGTTCTATTCTCTGGAGCTCCGCGAGGCCGAGAATTTTGAAATAGTGCAGAGAAGGTTCTTGCAGAAATATAGGGATAGGGTCGGTCCCTCACTCTCCATTACCGACCTAGTGGCCGAAAAGATGAAACCCGACGAGGATTTTGTCCGATATGCTGATAGATGGAGGTCTCTGGCGGAAAGAATAAGGGATACCCTCTCCGAGCCCGAACAAGTGAAAATGATTGTGTCTAATGCAACCCCGCAGTTCAGACACGTCCTCGCCATGAATAAACTTACTACAATGGAGGAACTCTATGAAAGGGCCCGATACATCCAAACCCAGCTAAAAGACTCCCCCATCATGAACATGTTTGAGTCGCCGAAGCCCAAAGTGGTCAGAAAGACAGGCGCCGGTGTCCCGGGCGGAGCCACAGAAGGGGTCGTGACAAATGAGCAAGTCAGTGCGGTCAACAATGCCAACTATGCAGTCAACCCAAGGCCTCCACAAATGCCCCGACTACCCCTTCAACCAGGTCCTTTCCCTCTCCGTCCTCCACCCCAAAATAATCCACCCCAGGATAATATGCCTCCATTACGCCAACCCCAACAACAACAACCACAACCTCAGCAACAACAACCACCGCTTCAGTACAACCAAGTTCCACCCCCGGGGAACTATGGTCCCCAACAGCAACAAAGGAGGCCGCTCGGTCCTAAGAGAGCCTACTATCCACCATTGCCAGAAACCTTAGCAGATATTTTTAATGCCCTCATGGCATCAAACCAACTCGCCCTACCCAGAGAAAGGCCCGCCTGGCCCCCCAATGTTGATACCTCCAAATACTGCGTCTACCACAGGCAGCCGGGACACACAGTGGATTACTGCTTCCATTTCAAAGATTACATCCATGATATGAATGATGAACATCAAATAGATTGGGATGAGATGAGACGGTACGTCGCGGCTCTCAAGGCTAGGAGACCTCCTCAGAGGCCACAGCAGCAGTTACAACAGCAGCAGCAGCAGCAACCACCACAACAACAACAGCCTCAGCAGGCCCCACAACAACAGCCCGACATGGGCATAATCCAGAATCCACTACCGGAGCACCAACAGCCCAATCATCAGGTTAACCCCATCTCCTCCTTCCCGGAAGTCGGGAGAGAGCAGGTGTGGCACCAGGAAAGTACCTCCATTCTTTATACCTCCTACCCTATCGTCATGCAACCCCCTCACCTTGCCCGGGTAGCACCTCTCTCTCATCAACCCGCATCGGTATCGCCTTCACCATTTCCACTACCATTACGTCCTCTCATCCGCACCCCGACCTCCTATCAACCGACACTTTCTACTACGCCTTCACACCCTCTCACCTTCTCCCACTCCCCCACTTTACCATCCACCTCTACCACACTTACCCCTACGCCTTCTAAACCCCTTATCATCCGTCCACCATACATAACCCCGTCTTTCTCCACCACATCACCACTAATGCCTTCAAAACCACTCATCACCCACCATCCACCTCAAAACCTTTACCCGTTTCAAACCTTACCTCCACCTCCACCTTCCAAACCCCTTATCCTTCATAATCCGCGCGATATCCCCTCTACCTCCGCCATGCCTCCACCTAACAAACCCCTCATCAGAATCCCTGCTCCCGTCATCACCCCTGCTTTATCAACCATTCCTCCACTACTACCCCTCAAACCCCTGTTAAAACCCACTGCTAACCCCACAGAGGTACAAAAGCCGCAGGCAATGATGCTCCGAAGTGGAAGGATTTTCCACAGGGTTTTCCCCCACAACAGTCAGAATCCCGAGCAATCTCAGCCAGAGAAGGATGATGCAGAACAACCAGAAAGAGCTATCCCTGGAACACAGTATGATCTACTGAAACACTTGGACAAGACGCCTGCCCGGATCTCCATCCTAGAGCTACTTCAAAGATCCACATCCCACCAGGCGGCCTTGATGGAATATCTTCAAAAGGTCATGGTTAATGAAGACCTCCCCGTGGAGAAGATTTCGACCGTCCTAACCCCAACAGACACACAACCAGCCATCATGTTTCACAACTACGAGCTCGCTCCCAAGGAATCTCGGAAATATGCATTGTGTATTTCAATAAAAATTAATGGGGTATCCATAAACCCATGTCTTGTCGACACGGGTGCGTCCATAAATGTGATCTCCATGAGCACTCTTCAGTTGTGTGGGGTTGACGAGGAACAAATAAGACCTTCCTCGATCACGGTCACGGCCTATGACAATAGCAAAAGGCCGCCGCAGGGGATGATTATTCTGAAGGCAGAACTAGGCCCCATGGCAATTCCCACGAAATTCCATGTCCTCGACATGGACCCCACATTCAAGGCTATACTGGGTCGTCCTTACATTGAAGCCATGGACGCTGTGCCTTCCACCAACCATCAGTGCCTGAAGTTTCCTTACAACGGGAGAATTATTAAAGTGGTCAGTACACCTGTCCTTCACACAGTGGATGCTATCAACACCTCTCTGCCCTCTGTTTGGCCGTCTCATCGGCCCATATTGTCACTGCTGGACGTACGTGATCCATCTCATGTTCCACTAGCACCACAGGAGCCGGTCAGGGCAACCGCAACATCCTGTCTCCCTTTTCACTCCAAAGGTTGGGAGATTATGAGGAACATCGGCTATCAACAGGCAAAAGGTCTGGGCGCACAGTTACAGGGTATGCTCAAGCCGCCAAAAGAAATTAGGCCGAACCGTAGGTTTGGCCTAGGCTTCAAAGGACCGTTCAAGGCAGATTGGAAGCCCCTCACGTGGACTCTATCAAACCACTTCAACAGAGGGCCCGTTGTTCAGATGGGAGATTACCCACGAGAAGCATATGGAGGATCACATGCTGTATATTTGGCTGAAAAATGTCCGAGGATCACCAAAAGAGGCAAGATCAAAGATCCGGAATGCGAGTGGGACAAATGGTTCGACATATGGGACATTTCCGTTGCACTGGAAAGGATGTTCTCATCTCCACAGCTTGAAGGACCACCATTGATCTCCGAAATACCAGAGAATATTACCACTCTTGCCAAGGTTCCAAACTATCCTCGTCCTCGCCAGAAGGACTCTGTCATCGACGGATCTTCATCCGTCCTCAACATTGCCGTCGACGGCTCATTAGCCGCCATCCTCTCCATCCACTCGTCTCAGCCTTTGCTGATATCTTCTTCCTGGGCCAGACAATTGTCTGATGATCTTCCCAGGTCCCCTTCTTTGCTTACATACCTACGCGGGCTTTTCAACCCGCGCCAGGTCTTCAACCATGATCTGCTCTACGAGCCCCACAATCCTCTAGCCATAACCACTTTCCTCTCTCCTCCAATCTCTTTTCACTGCTTTGTCATTAAAAATGAAAACGAAAAAAAAACGTCAATTTTCAAACTCTCCAACAACACATCTTCGTTGAGGAAACCTCCTACATCTCCCACGGGTGCGTACCGCCTTGCGGACCACCCGTCCAAGGTCCGATGAGCGACCTTTTCTACCCCTCCTCTGAGGGGTCTTCTCCTGTACATTCTACACCATCCTCCTCATCTTCCTCTTCGTCTGTAAATATTGTCAGTCAATCTAGGAATGATAGGCCAAGGGTAGTACCTAGGAAGAAATCCAAGGGTAGGCAGATCCCTCGTCGATTCCTTCTGGATTTGGCCGCCAGGTGTCAGGCCCTTCTTGCCATCCCCCAGTTGTTAGAAAATCCCATCCAGCTACCCGAAATAGAATGCGAGGGCGACTGTGCATCTGATGAAGGGTATGGAGTCTACGAGATCACGAATGAAGAATGCCCCACTGAAGATGAGGGTGAAGAATATGAGGATGCGGCGGGCGCATACGCTAGCGGAATGAGGAGATTCGACGAGCCGTCAACCGCCGTAGAAGAATCAACCAAAGAAGTCAACTTGGGGACTGAGGAAGACCCTAGGATCATCCTCATAAGTGACAACCTACCACCCTCTGAAGAAGAGGCATTAATTGAGGTCCTCAAGAATATAAGGACACGTTTGCATGGAGCTACGAGGATATGCCGGGTCTGGATTCAACCTTGGTCGAACACCGTTTAACCCTAAAACCAGGGTCCATCTCGGTAAAACAAAGGTTAAGGCGTTTCCACCCTCAGATGGCTTTGAAAATGAAAGAAGAGGTCGATAAGCTCCACAAAGCCAGGTTCATTAGAGTCGTTCTTTATCCTCAATGGGTGGCGAACATTGTCCCGGTCATGAAGAAAGATGGGAAAGTCAGGATTTGCATCGACTTCCGGGACCTTAACCGCGCGTGTCCAAAGGATGATTTTCCCTTACCTCACATTGATGTGTTGATTGATAACACGGCAGGTTTTGAAACCCTCTCTTTCATGGATGGATTTTCAGGATACAATCAAATTCGTTTGGCAGAAGAGGATCAGGAAAAGACGTCATTCACTACCCCTTGGGGAACATATTGTTACGTGGTCATGCCGTTTGGGTTAAAGAATGCTGGAGCTACTTACCAAAGAGCGATGATGGCCATATTTCATGACATGATGCACATATATTTGGAAGTGTATGTGGATGACTTATTGGTGAAATCAAGGACCAGGATGGAACATCCAGAAGTTTTAGCTAAGGTCTTGCAAAGGTCAAGAGAATTCCAATTAAAAATGAACCCGAAAAAGTGTGTGTTTGGTGTGTCGTCAGGTAAATTGCTGGGGTTCATTGTGAGTAAAAGAGGGATCGAGATAGATCCCGACAAAGCCAAGGCTATCAGGGATATGCCGCCTCCCAAGAATTTGAGGGAAGTCCGAGGTTTAATCGGCAGGCTGCAGTTTATTCGTCGGTTTGTGTCTCAACATTCACAAAGGTGTAGACCTCTCTACGAGTTGACCAAGCCAGGAGTAGAATTCCACTGGAATTCTAAATGTCAGAAAGCTTTTGAAGGTTTGAAGGAATATCTGGCTAGTCCACCCGTTCTCATTCCACCTAAACCAGAAAAACCTCTGATCCTTTACATCTCAGTCTTGGATGACTCCGTGGGAGCCGTCCTCGCACAAGCTGATGAAGAAGGCAAGGAACGGGCAACCTATTACTTGTCCAAACTTCTCAATCCCTGTGAGCAGAAGTACACCGGCATGGAGAAAACATGTGCTGCCCTCGTTTGGGTAGTGCAGAAATTGAAGCACTACTTCTTGGCTCACGAAGTCCACTTGATTGCTCGAATGAATCCTATCAAATTCCTTCTGGAGAAAGCCGTCCTTACGGATAGGCTAGCACGCTGGCAAAGTTTTCTCTCTCAGTTCGACATCACCTACATCCAGCAAAAGGCGATTAAAGGTTATGCCATAGCCGAGCATCTCGCTCACCATCCTCTTCCCAAGTTCGATCCCGTCCAATCAGAGTTTCCAGATGAGGAACTAATGTCCATCAACCAATCAGATGAGCCAATGTGGACGCTATATTTTGATGGAGCTCTGAATTCTCAAGGGAGAGGAATCGGCATCGCCCTCCTGTCGCCGGAAGGCCTCACATTCCCATTGGCATACCAGCTCAAATTTCCAGTCACCAACAATATAGCCGAATATGAAGCTCTTCTAGCTGGCCTAGGACTCGCTCATTCTTTTCGTATCACTGAGTTGCGAGTCGTAGGTGATAGTCAACTCATCCTTCGCCAGGTACTCACTAAGTATCGCACTCGCGATCCCAAACTCAAGCCATACCAAGAACTCACTGCTGCCTTTGCCAAACTGTTCACAAAACTGATCTTTGTTCATATCCCTCGTCATCAGAATATTCTCGCCGATGCCCTCGCCTCATTGGCATCATCCATAAGGTTCCCTCTAGGAAGATGGTTTAAGTCCATTTTCATCTACAAACTTCACGCCCCTGCAGTCGATGATGCTTCCTACGTAAACATCAAAGACAGGATAGCAAGGAAGATCCTGCAGGAAGATATCCTTGAGAAGAGGGAGCTCATGTTGGCAGAGGCCGAAGAAGAACTGGCTGATGAAGAGAAACCATGGTTCTATGAAATTGTCAAATATTGCCAAGATCAGTCATATCCTGAAGGGGCCACCACAGAGGACAAGAAAGCCATAAGAAGGGTGGCTCAGAAATACACATTGATTGGAGGTCTACTCTATAGGAGGAGCCTTACTGGTATTCTGTTAAGATGTCTTGGTGACGATGAGGTTTGGAAATGTGTAGAAGAGACGCACTCGGGTGTATGCGGTGGCCACGTGAATAGTCAGATGCTCGCCAAGAAGATCATTCGTCAAGGCTTTTATTGGCCCACTATGGAAGAGGATTGTGCTGTCTATGTCCGTAGGTGTGTCAAGTGTCAACTTCACGCCGATAAAATCCATTCACCATCTTCCTCACTTCATCCAATATCCTCCCCATGGCCTTTCTCCATGTGGGCATTCGACATCATTGGTCCCTTAGGTGATCCCAATTCCCTCACCAAGCAGAAATCTTTCATCCTTACTGCGACGGAATACTTCACCAAATGGGCCGAAGCCGAAGCTTACGCGGAGATCAAGGCGTCAACAGTCTGCAAGTTCATCATGAAGAACATTCTCGCCAGATTCGGCGTCCCAAGCACGATCGTCATCGACAATGGGCCACAATTCATTTCTCAGGACCTACAGGACCTCTGCAAAAGGTACGGAATTGCATTGCATCATTCATCGCCTTATTACCCACAAGGTAACGGTCAAGCGGAGGCCACCAATAAAACATTGCTCAAAATCATCAAAAAAACCTGCAAGTCTAGTAAGTTTTCAGACTGGCCAGAAAAGCTTATCGAAGCCCTATGGGCCTATCGCACCTCAATCCGTACCCCCACCGGGCAGACTCCATTTGCCCTCACTTATGGTATGGAAGCGGTAGTCCCGTACGAGACTCTGATCCCTTCTCTTAGGGTACAATTGGATGAGGAATTTCCCCTCGACGATCGTCGTAATTCACTCCTCGCCCAGTTGGAACTTTTGGATGAGAAGCGGCTGGCCGCCGCCGAACACGCGCGTGTGTATCAAAATAGACTCGCTCGCTTTTACCAAAAGAAAGTCGTTGAGAGAAAATTCAAAGTCGGTGAGATGGTCGTAAAAAGAATTTTTGTCAAACCTGGAGGGCCGCGTTCTAAGCTCCAACCCAATTGGGAAGGACCATTTGTAATTCAAGCCGTGTACCCTGGCAACGCCTACAAGCTAATCAACGCCGAAGGGACCGAGTTATCCCACCCTTGGAATGGGCTTTATCTTAAGAAATACTACCCTTAGCACAAAACAAAAAAATGATGAAAAAAAACATCAAAAACAAGGAAATGTTGAAAACCACTAAAAATATGGAAAATTCAAAATGCCGATGCCTGGCAGGCACCATGTAGTTAAGTCCCTGCATCTAACCTTCATGTTAGGATAGGGCCCATTAAGGCTTGGTAGGCACCGGGTCTTGGTTTGCCAGAACCGTGGAGACCCCTGTCCGGCCATGTCGGCCTATGCTCGCTCGAAGGAAGCTAACATGTGTTCACTTATGTATTTTATTCAAAAAAGTTGGTAGCATCACCTACGGTAGGGCCACACCTAGAAGATCTCCGGAAGCTGTAATCTTTATTCTTTTCTCTTCGACCAAATGAGACAGTCGGCGCCCTTAAAACGCTGAGCATGAGAAACCGAAACTCAAACCCCAAAGGCAAGAGTAGGACCCATTTCCTCGAGCATCGATCAGAGCACGAGAAGAGGGCAGTGTCCCCGCAGGCATACGAAGAGGGAGCCCACCAACGTCAAACGACTATATCTCCCTCACAGAAAGAAATACAAAATCAAAATCAAGAGAAAAGCCTGGTCGTGACCGTGCCTGGTACGATAAACGGAACCCCTCAAAGCAAAAGTCTGAATCCACAAAGGGGGGCCGTGGAATGTAAATGCTCGAGATTTGGTCCGAAGTTGTCCGAAAGGAAAGAGTTAATGGGCCCTTATTCGCTCGCCGGGTTAACGGCTTTGCCGGTCCTCTCAGGAGGTTTATCCCCTACGCTCTTCCTTCTCCCTCTAAAGATGAAGGTTCGATGGAGTTTCTAAAAGGTGAAAACTGCCCAGGGTCTGCGACCTTATTTTAATATACACATTGCCTACTTTGAAAAGCAAAAGCTATCGCTGCGAAGGAGTCTCTGTGTTTCTGGCTGGTCAAGACCCCTGTTTACCACCTTGATGTCTTCTTGTTTAACCTCGGGCTTAGGCCAATGCAAGCGCGTCACCTATGGGTGCGACGGCGTCTGATTCCGGGTCAGCGTCGCGCGGTTGGTCGTTAGGGTTCCAGGGTGTTCCATCTTTTACCATCTAGAGTTGTGAGGAAACAGACCCGGGACGGGCAAATCATCTACCTCAAACACCTTTTGGGTGAATCCCTGTGGTCGGAAGCAACTGGGAGCCTAAGCATGGCATGATGGTATTGTCATCAGGGTAAGTCTTAGCCGACGGGATCGTCATTCGAGGGGTCTAGAGGCCCAAATCAACCTAAATGTGCACTTAAGATACCTGGGAGGTTAGTAAGAAACCCCTGTCTCACGTAGGTTAGGTGCCATTTGGGTGCTTGCCGGGCGTTAGCAATAAAAAAAAAAAAATTGAAATGATAAAAGCACAAAAAAATGAAAAAGTGAAATGTACATATTTGCAAACAAAAAAATCTTTTTATGATGAAACAAAAAAAATATATACAAATATAAAAAAAAAAGAAAACAAATCAATTTTGCATGATATCGCTTGCATTCGTGTGCTTGCCTGTCGCATTTATCATCACCGCATCTTTCCCTTGCCTTCGTTAAATAAAGGCTTGGCCCCTTGACCAGTTATCAAGGACAGTCACAGTGACCATTTGCCTATTGAGCAAGGGGCCAAGTCAGAACAGAAATCCTGATTTGTTTGTTTCAGTGATATGTGCAGGGATTCAGGTAACTGAAGCAAAGGTAAAAAAAAAATAAACAAACCAAACCTTGTGTTTTATTCCAAAAACCAAAAAAAATTACATCAAGTTCCGCCCTCTCTCTCTGCATTACTCGTCCCACTACTCTCCGGGCAAAACACTCTCAAAGGTGCTACCCAACTACGAAAAGCGGTACTCCTGCCGCTCTGTACTCCTCTTCCTATTCCCACATCCCGGCGTTGATCCGCGGAAGCAGCAGAGAAGCTACCAACACGAAAGCCACGCTCTCGTGCTCTTCGGTAGCGCTCCTCACCTTCTCTCAGCCACTGTTCAGCAAGACCAAGGCTGATTCGGAGTTCGAATAGTTGGGCCTCCATGGCCCTTCGTTCCTCCCTTTCAGTCAATCTGTTGGCTCTTTCTCTCTCTGCGTCTCTTTCTCTCTCTGTCCGTTCTCTCTCACGGTCTTCCCTCTCCAACTGGAGAGTGATCCTCAATTCCATAGCATCCCTGGATGAGTCGTCATCAGGATGACGCCGCAGTTCCCTCTCCAGTTCTGCTATCCTAGCCTCCTTCTGCGCAGCTTGGGCAAGCGCTTCTTCCGTCTCCTTTTCCTGTCGAGTGTACCATCTCAGATACGCGATAAGGCGTAAACAAAGAGAACTCAACGCTGAAACTTTTACCTGTATACGAAGCATTCCTTCTGCCTCCGCAGCACGCTGCGTGGCGTGAGCAAGTTGCTCATGAAGTGAGTCAAGTTCTGAGGTGGGAATCCACAAGCTGGAAGAGGAACCACCTACTCCCATCGCTGGGGAGGCTGCGCCAATCTGGGAATGCTGCGACCATGTGAATTAGCAGCCAACATCTGGAATCTGGGGTTTTAACTAGGAACGTACTGTACACCTACCAAGGCGCTCGTAGCTCCGCGGGCATCACCCAACTGTCGTTCCATCTCTGCCAAGCGAGTTCGTAAATTCGCTATCATGGCATCCCGGACATCCTGCAGCCTTACAAGTCAGCATTTTTACCAAAAAAAAAAACCAAGAAAAGGAGAAAGAATAGAAGAGAAAAAGGGGAAACCTACCTCCACAAGTCCCCTGGGTTGGAACCGTTCTGCGTACTTTATCCTATATAGACGCAAGTAGTCCTCGCTATCCCGCGCCTGTGATTCTACAATCGTGCCACCCCGTTGCCAGTCCTCATACTGTTCGGGGAATCGCACGCGCCAGTCAATGCAAGTCGCCGGTCCCCGGGTCTTTCTCCCGACACGAGGTGGCGCAGCTGAATCCACCCATTCTTGAGCCAGTCCTAAAGTCCTCATAACTAATCGTAGCCGAAGCGGCTCGATTTCATTCAGGCAGTGCATCCATAGTTCCCGTCCGAACCGGGCACGACTTGCTAGAACCCACGGCTGGTCGGCATCGACCATGTCTGAGTAGGGTCTCCAGTTTACCATCCCCGTAGGGAACTCCTGTAGCTCCCGCCTTAACACCATCAGTTGGTAGGTTAGGGGTGCCGCACTCATGACGGGTTCCCACCGCCTGGCTAGCGGCACCATCACGGGTCGCCAATGCCGAGCTCTCCCCATGGGGAGGTAATAATAACTCCACAGCTGCTCGGCGCAGGTCATCAGTACTTTGCAAAAACACAAAAAGATACAAAACAAGCAAAACCAAAAAAAATACCTGGATGAATGGTGTGAAACCACTCACAGTCATCTCACGATCCGTTTCTTGGAATAGGCCTGCAAACAAGTGTGCCAGCATGGCGGCTCCCCAGGCATAATACCCTACTCTTCCAAGGTCTGACAGCAGCTCCAGGAAGCAACATTGGATACCATCCCCTTTCGAGCTCAGTACCAATCTCCCCAAAAGGAAGAGGAGAAATCTCCTCAAATCTATGTCACATCTTTCCCAGTTGCCGAAATCTGTGCAGTACACGGCACGGCATCCTATTTCTATCCTTTCCATGAACTCTTCTGAGGATTCGTCGTCCCGCCGACGAGTGTCGGTGAGCCCTAATGCATCCATGAGGGACGCCCTAGCTACCGACCTGTTCTTCCGACCATCTAGGTCCAAACCCAGTAACTTCTGGGCACCTTCTCTGTAGTCCGCGTAAGTGACTCCGGTCACTGCCTCGCCTTCTACCTTCAGGCTTGTGATCCGGACCACATCCTCCAAGCTGGGCACCATGTGCCCCCAGGGCATCAGGAATGCCCGGCTCACTGGGTCCCATCTCTCACACAAGGCTTGGATCAGGACTAGGTCAAGTTGGATCGGCTCGATCCGAAGGAAGGTACCAAATCCCATCACGTCTAGCCTCGCCTTCTGAAAATCTGGGAGGCCCCTGTACGCTGCTACTACCAACTCCCATAAGATTTGTGATTTCATCACAACCTACACATACAAGGAATGGGGGTGAGGTTTGGTCAGAAGAAAGGAAGAAAAAATGAGAAAAGGGCAGGAAAATTTGGCTTACGAGTTGTGATTGGGTCCTTTCGCTGAAGTGCCCTTCGAGGTCCGAAAGCCTCCTGGAACTACTACCACTGGACCTGCTTCTCTTCGAGGAGTGGGAAGATTCGCCCTCCATTCAACTCTCGGAATTTTGAACTCCTCCTCTCCCGTGAGAACTTGTGCTCCTCGAGTTAGTCCTCGATATACCTGGGAAGATAAAAGGGACACGAATTTATAGAAATGGAAGGAGTGCGGGCCAAGATTGCCTCCATCACCTATCGATGATAGCCCTCGCAATAAGACACCGGCCGAGCGGCCCCATGTGTCGCTTCACCGCTCGCACAGGGTGATTGACTGGACGAAGAATAGGACGAATAGCCCCTATGTTGTCTAGGGATACCCTATCATGTTTTGGAGGACGCCCGCAAAATTTGGCACAACATCCGGGAAAAGGAACTAGGGCCGTCAGTATTGACTTCGACGGCAGATTCCCGTGGAAAATGGTCACAACAAGACGTGATTCTCTGCTCGAGGCGGAGTCTCGACAGATCCGTCACATGGGAACAGTGCAAAGGAGAAGAAGTGTAGGGAAGAAGGAACGCACAAGAGGACAAACAAGCATCAGAAAATCAAATCACTCCATTCATAATTCTACATAAGCTGTCAAAAAACATCATAAACATAAAGAGGTGACGGGTCCACTAGCCCGCCAATCCTCACCATCACTCATCTCTCCGGGCACTCTCCTCCTCTCCCCCGAGGTGAGGGTCCCTCAGAAGCCTCCGGGATCCCCGTACAGTAGCACCTGCCTCGCCTCTGGGCGCCTGCTCCGCAGCAGTGACTCGCTGCTCCTCCCCTGGCGTGGCGAAGAAGCCACTGGCGGCAAAGCGACCGGACTGGCGGAGTCGCTCCCCGAACTATCGCACTCTCTCGTAGCGCGTCTCCATCCCTCCTAGCCTCTGTACGACGGCCTGAAAGCCCAGCTGGAGCTCCCTCACTTGGGCCTCCAAGGCCCTCATCTCGGTCAGATCCCGCTGTCGCTCGGACCTTCTCTCGGCTTTCTCTCTCTCTACCTCTCTCCTCATCATCTGCAGAAGAACCCTTAACTCCAGGATGTCTGGAGAAGGTCTCTCCTCACCACGGTGCCGCAGCTCCGCTACAGTCGCCACCCAGGCGTCACGCTCCTCTTCCGCCCGGGTCGCACGGGCCACCGCACCGGCAAGTTGCTCCCGGAGGGAAGCAATCTCGAGAAAAGGGGCCGAAGAGCTAGAAGATCCGCCAGCCGCTCCCACCGTCGCTGTCTGCTGGGCACGCTGGAACAAAATAAACAACGGCCGTCAGTGAAACTCCAAAATCTGAAGTTAAAAGGGCGGCACGTAACTTACCAGGAGCGACAGCTCATGTTGAGCGACGGCCAGTTGCCGCCTAGTCTCTGACAGCTGGGCGCGCGAGCCGCCGATGCCACGCGTGTCCCCAGCTTGGGGAAGCCCCGCGTAACTCTCTCTCTGCCGCCGCAGGAAGTCGGCACTGTCCTGCACCAGTACACCCCCTTGCTGTCCAGGGAGACGTACGGGCCAGTCCTCGAGCCTCGCCTTGCCGCGACTCTCCTTCCTGACGCGGCTCGGCTCGTCCGCACTCGCCCACTCATCGGCCAGGCCCAGGGTCCTTGCCATGTCCTGCACCAAGAAAGGGGTCCCATATCAGTCAAAAGGAACGCGTCCCCTGTCTAGGACGCGCCCATCATTTGAGTGCAACACTCGCCGAACCCTTTCCTCCTCGCGCGGCTCACTTCAAAACCCAAAATGAATTAAAAGAGGAAGAGATCGGAGGACCTACCGGACCGTGTTCACCTCCTCCCACGCCATCGGGCCCCTCGGGTCCCTCGGGGGCCCGAAGCGGCCCTTCTTCCTCCATGGACGCCGTTCCGTGATCGGGCGCGTCCCTCCTTGGGCGAGGATTTCCTCGTCCCTCTCCACCTTCACCACGGTCGGGCCCACCGAACTCCATCGATCAAAAGAGGAGGAAGACGAAAAAGGGGCAAGCGCGTTTCGGCGGGAGGCGGGCTCGTTTGCGGGTAAGGCACGGGAGAAGAAAGGACCACCCGTCGCTTTAAATTTAAAATCAAGGATTAAGACGCGTCCTTGCGCCTGGACGCGCCCAAAAGGGGGGGAAAGGAAACAAAATCCCCCCGTGCAAAACATAGTTCCCCGCTGTTCAGGGCAAGGTCTCGCGGAGCGTGCCTCAAGGGACAACTCAGTGCAAAAAAAGAAAGTGTGGGAGAGAGAAAAGTACACACAACACAAAAGCCATTTCCATTTCATATAATAACCGAAAGTACATCATACAGTGAGAAGGGTGACGTACAAGCAACTCTCTAACTCTCACCGTCATCCTCCTGGTCATCTCCTTCCTCCCTCCTCTGACGAAGATCCCTAGGGGGCCTCCGCGACCTCTGTGAACCCTGGGAAGCCGTGCTCGCCTCGCCCTGCGGCGGCACTCCAGCCTCGAAGGCGCGACGACGCTCCTCGGCCGAAGAAACCAGGTAGCTGCCCATGGAAAAAGAACCAGACTGACGAAGTCGCGCCCCGCGTTCCTTTGCCCTCTGGTACCGCTCCTCACTCTCCCGAAGCCTCCCCTCCGCCGTGCCAAGACTCAATCGGAGCTCCAGCAGCTGGGCCTCTAGAGCCCTCCTCTCGGTCTGATCCCGCTGTCGCTCCTCCCTCTCTCTCTCCCTATCCCTCTCCCTCTCTCTCTCCACGCTCTCCCTATCCCTCTCCCTCTCCTCTCTCTCCCTCATCGCCTCTCTCCTCGACAGCTCGAGGGCGATCCGCAGATCCACTACGTCGCGAGGAAGCTCCTCAGCCTCCCGTCGCCGCTCCTCCTCTAGCTCCGCAATCCGGACGTCACGCTCTGCCACCCGGGCATCGCGCTCCTGCTCAGCACGAACAGCACGCGCCAGGGCCTCTCGGATCTCGGCCACCTGTCAAGACACGCATGCACCGTAAGAGAACAGTGATAGAAGGAAAGTAGCTGGAAAAGGGTCGCGGCCAAGCAAGCACTCACTCGAGCCTCGCGGTCACGCTCGGCCTCCTCAGCCCGAGCCACCGCGTACGCCAGCTGCTCCTGGAGGGCAGAAACCTCCGGAGGAGGGCCCCGCGAACTGGAACCCGCTCCACCAGCCATCGCGGCTGCCGCTGTCTGGTGGGCCCGCTGAAACACGGGGCAAACGTCAGTCAAAGGCTAAGCATCAAAAATCCAGGTCACAAAAAATGCATTGCATAAACTCACCAGGATCTCCAACTCCTGTCGGATGGCCACCAACTGTCGTCTGGCGTCCGCCAACTGGGCCCGCAGGTCGGCGATCATGGTATCACGAGCATCCTGCATTACACATAAGTTAGTATCCCATGCATATACATATAGAAAGGTGGAGCAGTTTCATTTCACTTACCCCTGCCATACCACCCAAGGAGAGGCGGTCCCCGTACGTAGCTCGGTACCGTCTCATGTAGTCTGTGCTGTCCTGTACATGGGACACCACTGGGACCCCGCCCTGCTGCCAGTCCTGGTACTGTGCTGGGAAGCGCGTACGCCAGTCCACAATCTTCGCCTTCCCCTTGGTCTTCCGCCCAATGCGGGCCGGCGCATCTACGTCTACCCACTCTTGGGCCAGCCCCAACGTCCTCATGACCAGTCTAAGCCGCAGCGGCTCAATCTCGTTCAGGCAATGGACCCACACGTCCCGCCTGAAGCGAGGAAGACCCGCTACAACCCAGGGCTGGCCAGCATCACCCATGCCCAGGTAGGGCCTCCACACCACCTGCATCACCATACATACATCATGTTAGTTACCATTCAGTCACATGCATAAACACAAAAAAATCATACGCATCATACCATGGCCTCGGGATACTCGCTCAGCTCCCGACGAAGTGATGCCAGCTGGTAGCCGTGGGGTGCTGCAACCACGACCGGCCTCCACTGCCGCGCCAGAGGCACGACCCTCCTGTTCCCATGCCTAGCCCTCCCCATCGGGAAATAGTAATAGCTCCACACCTGCATCCATCATACATCATTAGTACAATAATTACATATTTAACTGTGGGAAAGCATAAATAAAATGTTTACCTGGAGGAAAGGTGCGAAGCCGCTGACTGTCGTCTCCTTCTCCGAAGTCTGGGAGAGATCAGCAATCAAATGGGCAAGCAGAGCCGTCCCCCACGCATAGTGTCCCACTCTGTCCAGATCCGCCAAGATCCCGAGGAAACGGCAGTGGATGCCATCCCCCTTCGTCCCCAGCAGAAGGCGGCCCAGGAAGAAGAAAAGAAACCTCCGAAGGTCTAGATCCACCAGCTCCCGCTCGCTCGGGTCCTGGGTGAAAGCAGCACGAGCATCCCCCTCCAGTCGAGCCAAGAACTCCGCTCCAGTCTCGCTAACCCGCTGACGCGGGTCAACGAATCCGAGCGCCTCCATGATCTCCACTCGGCCGACTACCCTGCTGTCTCTATCAGTCACGCTCGTCTCTAACCACAGCAGGTCCAGGGCACTCTCTCGGTAGTCGGGGTAGGTGACCCCGCTGACTGCCTCTCCGTCAACTCGTAGCCCGGTGATCCGAGCAACGTCCTCCAGCGTCGGCACCATGTGCCCCCAGGGCATCAGAAACGCCCGGCTCGGTGCGTGCCACCGCTCCCTCAGTGCCTGGATAAGAGGAAGGTCGAGCCGGAAGGGCTCGATCCTAAGGAAAGCTCCAAAGCCCATGGCGTCCACGCGCGCCCTCTGGAAATCCGGCAGCCCACGGTATGCTGCCACCACCAAGGACCAGCTGATCCGGCCCTTCATCACGCCCTGCAAACCACAAAACCAACAAAGAACACATCAGCATCATGAACAGTAATCAACAATAACACTGTATATACTATTTTATTTTATTTTTTTTTTAAATATATATATATATATATATATATATATATATATATATATATATATATATATTGGAGGCGTCCAGGCCCCTGGACGCCTCCTTCCTATTTTCTTTATTCCTTTTTCGAAAAATAATATAAAAACCAAAAATAAAATATATATAAATAATATATATATTATTATGGAGGCGTCCTAGGCCTTGGACGCGTCCTTATTTTTTAAATTTATTTTATTATTTACAAAAATTAATAAATAAATAAAAAAAAAGAAAAAGAAAACATGGAGGCGTCCAGGTCCCTGGACGCCTCCTTCTCTCGCTACCCGCCTCTCTCTCACAGCCTTTCGCACACCCGTTTTAACCTATTGAACCACAGAGTGAGGATTCCGAGGTACTTACCGGGTCGTGATCGTCCTCTTCCGCGTCACCAGCATCCGCAGCAGCCTCCGCGGCCAGGAGAGGCACCTCCATCCCCTCCTCCGCAGCAATCTCCTCTGCTGCAGCCTCCTCGGCATCATCTCTCAACCTCCTCGCACGACGAGCCAGTCGTTTTCGCTTCCCTGGAACCTGGCTCGATCCTCCTCGCTCCATGGGGACTAAGAATAGGTCGTCTGGGTGACTGGGTCGTCAGATTGAACAGTAAATGAGCAAAAAAGGGGGGGGGCCAGCCCTTAAATAGAAATTTCTTTTTTTGGGGCGTCCAGGCGCCTGGACGCCCCCATCTTTTTTTATTTATTTCAAAATTTAAAAAAAAAATTTTGGGGCGTCCAGGCGCCTGGACGCCCCCTAAAACAAAAAAATTAAATAAAATAAAAAAATAATAGTTGGGGCGTCCAGGACCCTGGACGCCCCCAAAACAAAAAAATAAAATAAAAATAAAATAAAAATTAGGGGCGTCCACGACCCTGGACGCCCCCCCCCAAAAAAAAAAAAAATAAAATAAAAGTTAGGGGCGTCCAGACAGTTGGACGCCCCCAAAACAAAAAAAAATTAATTAAATAAAATAAAAAATAATAGGGGCGCCCAGGCCCCTGGACGCCCCCCCCCATAATAAAAATTTTTTCAAATAAAAAAATATATATATATATATAATATATTTATATAAGAATATGTATATAATCCAAACAAAATAAAAAAAAACACACAAAGAAAAAGAAAAATCATAAAAAAAGATAATAATTAAGGGGACGGGGGTCCGAAACATCCAAATGCCAAATTTTATTCCATCAGAAAAGCAGAGTGAACTACATCAGGGGCTTAGGCGCTTTAGGCCTTAACTTCCCCAGTTCGGTTACATAAGCCCTCCACGGCTCGCATTCTTCCACCACGTGCGCTAACGCCTTTCCCGCAACACTTGTCTTCCAGGGAACTTTAATGGCCTTCGCTTCCTTCGCATCCGCTTCAGTGCCCAACTCCCTTTTCTTCAAAGGAACAATGTCAGTCGGTGGCGGGAACGAATGGCGTGGGATGCCAATCTGGAGGCAGCACCGATGCGCGTTGTAAAGAACAAACTCGGTCGCGCCGATCAGATGAAGATCAACTTCGGGAGAAGGCCTCATGAGGAGATCAAGCGAAAGCAAACATGCCGGTGCGCAAGTGAAGAAGCCTTGTGTCACGGTGCGGAAGTGAGACCGCCAGTCTTCGCGTTTCTTCAGCCACGGAACGCGGTTCACTACAGTACCACCAAAGCCTAACACGTCGGCTATGTGGTGAAGCGGGCTTTGTTGGAAGAGCTTCGAAACGGTTGGCATTCCCTCGCGGTGGTCGAATTTGAAATGCAAATCCAGCCAGCAATTCAAGACAAGTGCACAACCAAATGGAGGCTTACCCATGCTCGAGGCGGTAAGGCCGCTGTAAAGATAGGCAAGGACGGCGGGTCCCACCCTCTTTCCACGCCAGAGACCGCAGATAGCACTCAGCTGGTCTTCCTCCACTATGTTGTCGGTATAAGGAAACAAGAGAACACCCGCCAGACAGATAGTGAACCCCTTCATGATTCCCTCCAAATAGTCATCGTCTGGTGACCCTCTCAGGGCGTCCATGACCCACTCTGCGAGCTTTTGGAGATCGATCCCCTTCTGAGTACGGACCTTTCTAGCTGCGTCGGGCGGCATGAAGCTTCCAAGGACGCTTTCAGAAGTACCCCGTGTCAGCATCCGCATAGCCTTCACCTTCCCGTCACTCTTGAATTTCTTCAGACCAAGCAGAAGTTCCACCTCCTCGAGGAGGATGGTCACCTCGAAGGTCGGGAAGATAAAAGTGTGGGTCTGGGGATGCCAGACCTCCACTAGCGCGCCCATAGCCGCCCAGTCCATACGAATCTTCTCGTAATGCTTGGCGTGAATAAGGAGCCCCTGCAGATGCCACTTCGAGAGTATGGCCCTCATGCCAATGGAGATGTTGGAAGTCAGCTTTGAAAGCCATGGCAGCTTGGAAAACTTCCTCGGGCCTGGGAAGAGTGGATATGGCTGGGAGAGGAAAGAAGAAGAAATGAAGGAAGTAAGAAGAAGGTTCACGTGCAGAAATTTGAAAAGAGTCGGCTTACCATATGCGACATGATCGTCCCACTCAGATGACCCTCGAGGTCGGAAAGTCGCCTAATCTCGCTGCTAGGCTTACTCCTCTTCATAACGCGGGAAGACTCTCCTTCCATCCTGAAGATCTCTAGATTCTCCTCTCCTTCCTCTCCTGAGCTTCCAAAACCCACCTTGGTGCATTTGAATGAACTAGCCTAAGGGGAGTTCTTATAGGAAGGGAAGGGTGCTACAGGACAGAACATGTCACATCAGTGGTCATTGTCAAGATTTTGTCTGGATCTCCTTTGAACTGTGGTGCGATTCTGCTACCTTTTGATGTTGCTAACCTTTGCTGGCCTGTGCAGGTTTTACTAACGGACATCTTTGTCCTATCTCCTGTCCCACCTTTCATTGGTTGGTCCCACCAGGTCATGCATCATAGTATATGATACCTACGCTACTAGAACATATCAAGGACCTTGCGGCCCGAACGAATCTGGGATTTGAGTTCCCCTTCAACAAAAACGGTGATGATCCCGGAAGAATTAGGGTTGTACGGATAGGCCGTCAATTTGTGATAGGATGGGGACGACGGTTCCATTCAGTGAGTTGATGCGCGGATAAACGGGCCCCAGCCCAGTGTCGGCTCACCGGATCGGTATCCTGACCCGTTCTTCACAAGTTGACAATATTATCCTTGGCTATTTTCTATTTTTGTTTGTTTTAAATTTTTCTTTGAACCCAGCATGCATTCATATAGGACTTTGATTTATTGCGGAAGATCATTCAAGCGATTCGATTGTGAAAGCCGTTGTGTTTCAATTCCTACAAATATGATATATTCCACTCTGAATGAAATACTGAGTTTCTTTGAGACAGCCCTACGCTGCTCTTCCAAAGGAGACCCTTGTTTGGACAGACCCTCAGATATTCCTTTACCTTTTTGACCCACCTTGGCCGCAGCACTTCCACATTGGCTGGTAACCGCTCCCCAAAGGTGAAACCTCCGGTTTATGACCCAGGTACTTCCACACCGAGAAGTTGGTCTTCTTTTGTTTCGTGCCTGAGTGCACATCTCACCCTCCCTTATTTGATCTCCGTCCAAGCAATCGTCAATATTTGAAAGACCTCCTTCAAGGTCGCCTCATTGAAACTTCAGGAAAGATTCCAAACAGTAACGTCACAAGCGTGTCTCATCACACCTTGGCATCAACTTATCAGTCCGCTCCCACTTCATTTCAGTCCACTTCGATACCATTCCACTACGTGTCGCTCCCTTGCAAAGCAGACGCCAAGGCGGGGCAGCTGTAGACACGCCATTCTTGACGTCTCATGAGAAAGTCTCATATTACTATACGACGCCCCGCGATGGCCTACGCATTTCGAATCGCTCGAGTGCTTCCTTTTCCTGAGTCTTCTTCCGCCTTTTTCGGCATCCGGAATCATCTCGTCACGGCATTCGGACGGCATCAACACCAGTCAGACGCATCAAGAGGTTCCGGAATCAAGAAGGGGGTCTGCCGGGCGACCGCCGACGCCTGATTTGAGGACCCGGGTGGGTCTTAATGGGGGCGTCCAGGCCCCTGGACGCCCCCATTATTTTAATTTGTTTTATTCTTTTCTCAGGGCCCAAAACCAAATATAAAAATATAAAAAATATATATATTTATGGAGGCGTCCAGGACCCTGGACGCCTCCATAAAAACAAAAATAAAAAAAAAATAATAAGTGTAAAATGCTAGTTGGCATACAAAAACAAATAAAATAAATAAAAAAATACATATTAATGGAGGCGTCCAGGCCGCTGGACGCCTCCATAAAAACAAATAAAAAATATAAAATGCCAGCCCTAGCATAAAAAGACAAAGAAACAATAAAAAATAATAAACTTTTGGAGGCGTCCAGGGCCATGGACGCCTCCATCAACTCACTCACGGGCGCCGGCCACCGAACGACGGTTTGTCGTGTGTGAAAAAAGCCAAATTTAGAGACGTCCAGCTGACTGGACGCGCCCATTTCTGAATCACGAGGCGCCGCTCACAAAACCACGCGTTGTGCCAAACCGCGTGCGGCCGTCGTCGGTTTTCGGTGGACCTGTTAGAGGCGTCCGGGACCCTGGACGCCCCCATAAAAGTATTCTAAAAAAAATCAATAGAAATAGAATAAAATATTATTTCAGCCCTGATGGAGGTGTCCAGGGTCCTGGACGCCTCCACCTTCCGGGGCTCTATAAATAGAGGCCCACCCCCTCAGTTCTGGAGGAGCTAAGCAGTGATCCGATAGGCTGCCGGAGCCCAGAGGCTACGGAGTCATTTTTCTAACCCGTGGGGTCTTTTGTAGGTGGAGGTTCTGCCGGCTTCTCGGGTGCCTACGATCGCGAGAGGAAGGTCGTCTTCATCCACCGCGCTTCCCCGTCGTCCCCACGCTGCCGGAGCTCCGCCGGATTTCACCCTCGGCTCATCCAATAAGCTTTTTCTTCCCCTTTTTCTCCATAGTTCTTTACATTCATCATATTGCATCCTCTATCCCCCTTCACAAGGGCGCCTCTTCTCTTATACTTCTTGCATCCATCATCTCATTTTCCTCCTACTCGAGTCCGAGAGGGGTTTAAAAGATAACACCAACCAGGTGTGTGTCTTGCCATCATTTCGTTATTTTTACCGCGAGGATTTGAATACTACACCTCCATCTTTCTAATCCACTTGTCATTTATTTGTCGTTGTTTTGCAAGGGTACCCGAGGAAAGCCCTCTCCGTCGGCCGGCCGGAAGGAGAGGAAGAAGCCACCCGCCATGTCCCGCTCTTGAGGTAGGCGCGATCACTTTCTTATTTTGGGGTCTTTCGGCCCCTGGCGATCACATCTTTTCATCGAGGCCGCGGCGAGTCACTTCCCCAATGGCCGTTTAAATTTCTGTTTCCTATATTCTCTTTATATTTTGTTAAATTCTGCTTATATCATCGAGGCCGCGGCGAGTCACTTCCCCAATGGCCGTTTAAATTTTCGTTCCTATATTCTTTCTATATTATATTATATTTTGCTCATATCATCGAGGCCGCGGCGAGTCACTTCCCCAATGGCCGTTTAAATTTCCGTTCTTACATTCTCTCTATATTCTGTTATATTCTGCTCATATCATCGAGGCCGCGGCGAGTCACTTCCCCAATGGCCATTTAAATTTCCATTCTTATACTCTCTCTATATTCTGTTATATTCTGCTCATATTCTCGAGGCCGCGGCGAGTCACTTCCCCAATGGCCGTTTAAATCTCTGTTCTTATATTCTCTTTTATATTCTGCTATATTCTGCTCATATTCTCGAGGCCGCGGCGAGTCACTTCCCCAATGGCCGTTTCAATTTTTGTTATTTAATTTCTGCACCATTCCCGTCCCCCCGAGGTCGCGGCGAGTCACTTCCCGCTATGGCCGTTTGAACCCCATATCTTGCTATATTATACTTGTCCCGCTCGCCCCGCCGGAGCAATCTCCCGTGGTGGCCCCTTCTCTCTCTTCTCTCATCTCTGTGTTGCAGCAAACAGCAAAACAAACAAAAAAGAGGAGCCCGCGCGCTCTCCGCATCCTCTTCCTCGCACCATCGAACTCCGAACCGCGTGACGTCGCTCACAGTATGGACTCGGTCATGCTCCGCAATCCAAATCTGATTATAGCCGGACGACCCATCCATAAATGATAGGGCCTCGTGACCGATTGTAGCATCAATCATGACTTCCGTTATTGGCACCGGAAAGTCATCTTTAGGGCAGGCTTTATTCAGATCTCGGAAGTCAACACAAATCCGGATCTGTCCATTCTTCTTTTTCACGGGGACGATGTTTGCCAGCCATGTGGTGAACTGATTTTCTTCAACAAATCTCACGTCAATGAGTTTGTCGACTTCAGCACAGATTTGGGTGATGAGCTCTGGCCTCATGCGCCGCGGCGATTGCTTCACCGGCTCGGCTTCGGGGCTGATTGATAGCTCATGTTGTGAGACAGCAGGGCTTAGACCTGGCATCTCTTTGTAGGTCCAGGCGAAGCAATCTCGGTATTCTAGCAGCAGTTGGATGTACAGCTTCCGCTCTTCTGGGGACAGCTGGGCGCTGAGGAAGGTGGGCCTAGGGTCCTCCTCATTTCCCAAGTTGACTTCTATTAGTTCATCGACCGTGGCCTGACCTCCGTCTTCTATCTCCGGAGGTGCTGGTTGGAGGTCGGCGAAGTCTGGAACACCATCTTGAGGGTCGAGCACTTCGACTTCCTCGTCGGACATTGCCAGAGCTTCATGAGGTATTTCGTTTTCATATGCCAGCGGCCGAGTGGACCGTTCCATTAGCAAATCCATTGCCGTTGCAGCTCCCAAAGGTGAGAGAACAGCTTCAGTGTTTGTAGATGGGGTTGCAGCCATGACGGGCCGGTAGTTGTTTGCTGCTGAGCTTGGACAGCATATTGGTTTTGCAGCAGAAGTTGAGGAAGTCTCGCCTTCTGGGGTAGTTGTATCTTCCTCAGAAGCGCCTTTTTCTTTCCCAGTAACCGGTTCCCCTTGATTGGAGTTGTCCCAGGCTTCCCCGTTTGGCAAAAGGGGTGTTGAAGTTGTGATTAGTGGAGCCCCTATAGAGGGGGAGACTCCTACTTCTTGAATGTCTTCGGCTTCGCTGCTGCTAGCCGTATCAAATTTGGCTTGAAAGGCCGCTTCTTCAGGATGGACTTGCTCCCAGCACTGACAGGGAGTGAAGGCCTCCATCTGTTGATTCCCGGATGGAGCCAATTCGGCATACTCAGCTTCCACCGGATATTCATCAAAGGTTGCCCCCAGAGGGCCATCTTCAGTAAGATAGAAGGTGGAGATAGTATCCACCTCGTACCGGCCACTGTAATAATATTCCTCCAGGGTGAAGCCCAGCCCTGGATGTTGAGAAACACGTCTCATTTCTTTATCCAGATTTGCAGGATGCCACATCTTCTGGAAAGCTTCTTTGCGCTTCTGAGACTGATCAGGAGGAATGTGTTGCTTTTGAAACATTCTTGTCATCCTATCAGTTGTAAATGCCAAGCCTTGGACAGGGACCGGCGGGTTGCTTATGTCTTCAGGGAGGCTGCAGTCTGTGTCTTCCCGGGTAGGATGTTCCTTGGCTGTATAGAACAGGCTGCTAGGTACATCCTCTTGTGTCACCTCCCAAGTTTTGAAAGGTTCGACAGTGATGTCATCGAGGCCGAGGACTGGCTTGGTGTGGCCAGCTGGGACTCCGATACACTTGTGCTGTTGACTAATCAACACTTCTTTAGCTTTGTGATATAATACTGGGGGTGTTACCCTGCCGACTTCCCCAGAAGCTGTGATGTGGGAGACCGTCTTCGGCTTGACATATCCGCGTGGCGGTGGTGGATACCAACCGTCACCCGATTTGTTCTTTGATGTTTCTGCGGATGCCTTGGCTTCCGAAACCTTCCGGGGAGACCCCGTGTATAAGTTGGCATCTGCCAAGTGACATTCAAATACCTCAAATGGGTGGAGATCGGCAAATATCCTCTCCTCCTTCCTTCGGAGACTGTATTTGATACATTGGTGGAGCGTGGAGGGCACCACCATATTTTCATGTAGCCATGGACGGCCGAGTAGTGCTTTGTAGGAGGTGCGAGAGTCGATGACGTGAAACTGCACCGTTGTAGTGAAATCCGCCAGGGTTAGCGTGAACTCTGCCACTCCCATAGACACTTCACATTTTTGGTTGAAGCCAGCGATACACATATCTCTAACTTTTTCGAGATGCACATTGAAGTGGTGCCTCTCATATATTCTGTAAGGCAGAATGTTGACTGCTGCACCCGGGTCGACCAGGATCCGGTTCAGTTCTCTCCCATTCAGGTGCCCCTTCATGTATAGTGGCCTATTGTGGCTAGCTGTGGGTAGCAGCATGTCTTCTGGGCAGAAGGTCATGCTGGCTTCTGGCATGGTTTCAGCTATGCAGGCTTCAAAATGAGCAGGCGTCTGCAGAGCAGTAATGATTGCTTGCCGAGTTTCTTCACTCAAGGAAAGAATCTCCCAGATTGTAAATCGGACAGGGAGCTTCTTGAGCAGCTTCATTATTCGGCTCCCAGCCCAGACATTGGAGAGTTTCATCTCCTCAATCCACCGGGGCTTCGGCAGGTTTTGATTTATGGGCCCTGACGGACCCGCTTCATCTTCCTCAGATTCGGCACCCTTCTGGTTGGTACCGGCTTCTGGGCCTTCTTTATTTGTTGCCGCGGGGCAAGTTCCATCTGCATTTGCATCCTCAGGGGATTGTGCTGGGGTTGCGGATGGATGGACCCGGGTGTGGGGTTAGCCTCTTGACAGGGCTGTTTCCCCTTTGACATCTTCATAAATTCAAGAAATGAAGGGACAGCCTTGCCCCCACTCTTGTTGTATAGACCGGACGGAGGAGGGATTTGAACTCCCTTGACCTCCGGCGGAGGTGTCTTGTAGGGTTGCTCCCCTCTGAACATAATATTGTGGTTTGGTGGCGGTTGGCGCCCCCATTTTCGGCCTGACCGCGTGGCATGTGCAGCAGTGGCAGCCTCGGCCTTGCTTTCCCCAGTGTGGGGTGTAAAGCATATTTCTTCTTCTTCCTCTTCCCCGGGTAGGTTGAAGAGGGCTGACAGTGTATTACAGGAGACAACCTGTGCTTTATTGGCCCCAGTGGCCTTTCTTTTCTTCTTCTTTTGTTTCTTTTTCCTTTTTGCTTCTGCGGGCACTTGCCCCCAGAATAGACTGCTCTCTTCAGGGGGTGCTGCTTCAGCTTCCCCCGCCTGCTTGAGTGAGAGTTGCTCCAGCTCCTGCCATGGGACGTGGTCCCGTACCAGCAGAGGTTTTAGTTCGGGCTGTACATATTCATCTAGCCCTTCAATCAAGTGTTGTAGTCGAAGGACCCCAGGATTGGTTTCCTTGACCACTGGCAGGGGAGTCTGTCTCCTTCTGTTGGGTGCATGTATTCTGATAGCTGCAGATGGAGTGATCCACGTAGGCGCTATCACTGGCGGAGCAGGCCGGGGTGTAATGCCACAGACATGTGCCCCCTCCTTTGGGTGAGACGCCCTCTTCTTCTTGTGCTTCACAGGGACGTGCTGCCACCCCTGCTGTTCTTTCACGGGCTCCAGGAAATGGATTTCGTAGGTGCTCCGTGTGCTTCCTTCAGAGATCTCCTCAGGTAGCGCCTGGTAGAGGGAGATCATGTTGACTGCTGCTCTTCTGGGAGGAGCTTCATGTGGCTGGGGAGGATCTACTTTGTACTCTCCCAACTCTATTTCATTCATCTTCACCATCCCCTCGATGATGTCTTTGAAAACATAGCAGTCTTCGATTGAATGTCCCAACATTTGGTGGTAGGGACAGAATCTTGGACTGTCTTTCCCTTTTAGGTCTTCTGGTCTCCTTGGCTCAGGCAGAGTGACCATGCCGTATTCTGTTATCCAGTCGAATAGGATCCGGGTCTTGTCCTTAGAAAAGGAATAAGCCTTCTTCATTTTGTCCCTCAACGAAGGACCTTCTTTGTCATCTGGAGCTTTTGCAGGTTGCGGGGGAGCCGCTTTCTTGCCTTTCTCCTTCTGCTGTTCGAACGCCTTGATATCAAGCGCATTCGCTTCTTTGGGTGTAGGGCGTCGCTCCGCAGCCTTGCCTTTCGGGGCTGTGTTGGCTGCTGACGCCGGGGCAGGTTTGGCTAGGAAAGCTTCCACCTCGGCTACCACATTATTCAGAGGGTCGAACGACCGTATTTTCATTCCGATCATCTTCTCGAGGACCTCCCTCCTGAGATTTTGTTTGCAGATCTGTACAGCGTCCTCCTGATGCGGGGGCCGCTTGCACCTCATTCCGAGGTTCCTCCACCTCGTGATGTAGTCAAGGGCTGTCTCATCTGCCCTCTGTTTTGTTGAGTAGAGTTCGGCCACTGTGACCTCCCTCTCTGTGACATGGAATCTTTCTCTGAACTTCCTCTGCATATCTGACCAGTCATTAATTGACCCGGCCAAGAGGCTAGAGTACCATTCAAATGCGAGCCCCGTTAGCGAGGACCCGAAGAATTTCAGCAGATATGACTTGTCGGTGGCCAGATCACCCATGACGGTCATATAGTATGCAATATGCTCTTTAGGGGAACCTTTCCCGTTGAATTTGTCAAATTTGGGCGGCTTGTTGACTCCCGGGAGAAGTCGTTTAGCTGCATGGTGCTGCGGGTAGGGCACCCGATATGCATCGAATGCGACGTAGTCGCCTTCACTTTTCTCTGCGAGCTTCAGCTCGATCATCCTTTCCACCATCATGCGGTTCACGACTGTGGGGCCGACTGGCTCCGGATAGAAGTGTGCTGGCTGCAGGTACGGGGTGACCAGAGTGGTCGCCTGTGGAGGACGCAGCAGCGAGGGTGTTTGGTGCACCTGGGGCAGCACCGGAGGTAGCAGAGGTTGGGGCTGTGGCGGCCGTTGTGGTGCAGTTGCCATGCTTGGCTCTGACGGCTGAGGTAGTGTATAGAGCGGCGGAGGGTCGTCACAACGAGCCGCTCCCCGGGATGATTCACCCTGGACTTCGGGTGGCTTAGAAGCCGATGAGTGTTCAGTCTTCTCTATCAGCTGCTTCTTCAGGGAATCTATCTCCCGTTGATATTTTTGTAGTAGCATCAGGATTGGTGGATCTATAGTGGCGGGGACAGCCCCTGTTGTCTCTCCGGACGTACCCTCAGGCAGAATGTCGAGGAGGACGTCATCTTCTTCTTTGTCCGCCGTCACCACATTGGCGGTCAGGACGGGGACTTTGTCATCCCAACGGGGATAGATTTGGGGCTGTTTCCCTTTCAACATCATCAAAAGCCCTCTTGCTGCTTCTGTCCTGCGGGTGGTGGGTCCCGGCCGTGCGGCCAATAGAGCCAATTCTTGGGGGTCTTCAGGAAGCCCCCCATATCGACTGGATACACCAGCCATGTTGCAAGTAAAAACCTACAGCCTTCTCTTTTGTCGATAGACCCTCCTTCTGGCTTGCTGCGGAAAGGTCAGCCTTTCAAACACAGAGATTCTTCTTCTTTCTTCCTGCTCGGGGAAGGCTTCATCGGCTTTGCTCTCGAAACCGTCATCATGTCCATTGTCATCAACCGACGACACCATCATTCTATCTTTTATTCCTTCTTCACCTGCCGTTGACGGGCAGTAATCTTCTTCAGTGGCGACTGTCTGCATCAGCTGCTGCTGTCCGAGTGAGGGGTTGCCCAATCCTCGGAAGTAGTTCCTGACCAAGCAGGTCATCTCTTCTCGACCCCGCTCTTGATGTAGCACGGGGGATAGTGGTCGACCTCCAGCAGGAGGGATATAAGCCAGTCAAGCTCTGTCGGCCGGCTGTTGGAATCTCCGTCCCGCAGCGGGGACACTGGCTTGACGGGCCGCAGCCCGGAAACTTCTGTGGCGCGGAGGATCCGCAACCACCTCTTCTTCTATCTTCGGGGGTAGACCCCTGTTTCTTCTCACTTCCACCTCATTGTTCACAAGGCGATGGCAAATGAGTGTTGACTGGTGAGCAGGTTGGGTCCGCTTGGGAACCCACACTTGTTTAAATTTCTTCAGCTTGAACGCCGGGCTTCCTTGGCCATGGTGGCCGGCTTCTTCCATTTCTGCCCTTCTTCCAGCAAGGGCTTGATATGTGTTGCGAACAGGCACGTTGGGGATGACTCGATCTGGAGCCGCCCGTGAAGTGCGCCCGTCGAGGAAGACGCGCATGCCTCCCACCAGCATCGACCTCCCGGACTAAGATATAGTTCCGGTGATCGCAGCAGTATTCTTGCGGGCCTGGCGACGCTGACGTCCTCCAGGGTGTTTGTTGGTGATAGTGGGGTGCGTCCCACGTAGAACGTGGTGCACCAGGCAGCTAGCAACCGGGGCCGGATTCTTGAGCGAATCGCCACAGCAGGGAGCCTTCAGAGGCTCCGCTTCCTTCACGGCTTCCTTGATAGGTTCTGTGGTTTTGACCTCCAGCATGTCGACAAAGGCTAACCCCAAGAAGTTGGGGAAGCCCACAGCAGGAGGAAAGCTACCAAATTCCATGGGCACCGCCAGGTACCCGTGCGCATGTCCGGCGACGATCGAAGGACCGAAGCCAACGCCGGTTATCCCGTTGCTCGCCATTGATTCGCCTGTAAGATAAACAAGCCAAACATCAGTAGCCTTTGGGAGGGCCTCGAAGCCCATTATCTCGGCAAAGAGATGAAAGGTGACACTGGTCCCACCGGGCGTGCCAGACTATTTCGACCGTCTTTTCTTTCTTTCGTTCGTTGATATTTTCATTTGTTTATTTCGCGGGTCAATCAACCAATTGACTAACTGGTACTCAACTGACTGATTGACGACGCGGGCGTGCCAGTCACATGGGTGACGATTTATGATGCGCTCATTCTGACCCTTATCGGGCGAGAGTGAGATTCGGTCGGGACCAGCAGTCCGCCATACCGTAAAGGCTATGGCGTTAATTACATCCCCCACGAGGAGGGAACACCTTTGATTAATTACCGAGATAGTGGGCTGTCGAGGCCGGAATAAAGGATACAGAGCACGCGAGCAATCATGCGAGATGTCATGACTGAATACGCGGGGTTTATTGAGGTGGGGCTTGGTACATGGCGGAGTACTTAGGCCCGACAGCCACCTTCACGCGTGACAAAGTTTCCGGTCAGACATAACCCGACCTTCCGGCAATGTCATTTGATATACCAAGGGTGCATCCACTCGGGCATGCATTAATGCGACATGAATGCTTGGGCCAAGACACGGCGGCAAATATTCGAAGCATATCAATTCAAGCTTGAAAAGCTAGTTTATTCAACTTATTCAATTAAGGAGCTTATGAAATTCCATGATTAGTATAAGAAATCATCCCATGAGTGGGAAAGGAGTTAGAATGATGCAATGACACAATTCGGAGTGAAGCCGGTGCAATGCGTGCGAAGAAACGGGCTAAAACGCTTGAAACGGTGCCCTGAAACGTAGGTAAAGGGTTAAAACGGCGCGCAGAACCGTAGGTAAAAGAGGAAGAACCCGTTAAAACGGCGCGGTCGGCAGGGATGGGCGCGCCGGGGAGGGCGCGCCGGTTAGGGCGCGTCGGGTAGGGCGCGCCGGGGATACCGCACCGTTTTAAGGCGTGATCGCGCCGGTTTAGCCCGATTTCGCAGAAACCGGGATTTCGTTGATTTATTTATGAGTTTATTAAAATGTTTTGGAGAATTTTGAGAATTTATTGAGTTGATTATTCATCGGATCGGTCCCAAACCATCCAAAGCCAAGTCAAGGCTCGCGCGAGGTTCACACTCGAGCGCGGCAATTGTTCCGAGTTTACACTCGTTCGAGCCGGAATTTCGGCAGCATCTCCCCATCCCAAAGGATTTGTCGGGGAGAAGCGGAGGATGCTCACGTGGCGGAGCAAACCCCTAAATGCCGGGTGGCGCAACGGCGGCCGGCGAAGACCCGGACGGAAAGGGAGACCCCGAGGCATGACCTACTAGGGGTACCGAGTCCGTGGGTAACAGTGAGTGAGTGAGATGACTCAATATGGGAGCAAAAACCCCGAGGGCTAGCCTACAAGGGGCACGCGACCCGAGTCACCACAGCACTCGAATCGGGACGACCGAAATGGGAGGGAAACCCCGAGGCAAGCCTACGAGGGGCACATGACCCACGGCCACCACAAAGCCCATTAAGGACTGTGGGTTTTGAACTGCAGGGGCTGACCCTGTTGCTACGCATCCAGTGGTCCGCAGGAAGATTCGTCATTGATGGACGATCCCTCTGTGGACAGAATGATTATTAGAAGAGATTCGGAGAATGGGCACACATATGCCAAGCTCGTGAAACAGCCAACAATGGCTCTGCACAGAGGCGGTCTCTTCCTTTTCTCTGGCCTATGAAGAAGGCATAAGGAAAAGGGAGGGCTTAATCTTCAAACAGAAGTGGACAGAGATGCACACACACAGGCGTGTCTCCGACCACAAGGTTTGTACCCCGACATAGCCCAGAACTCGATCCTCGCATCGGAATAAAAGGAAAATCCCGGGGAGGGGGATGAATGATTAATATTGTCCGAGGCCATATCTAAAGCAGGAGAAAATGACTACATTAGAGTGCCTACGCCCAGAAATCAGCAAATGCACATTTGAGAAGAGATTGGAAAAGGGATAAAAAGAAGAACTGAGCACCAACCATAAGGACTTTTCATTCACTCGTGAACAACATTGGCATGTACACAGAGCATATAGATTTCGGCGCCGTCGTTGTCGATCGGCCGCCGCTTTCATTAATAAAGAGAAACTAATGCAGACGAAGTGAAAAGGAGCAGAGGAAGGGGTGAGAGAAGGGGGGAGGAAAGGCTCGTATCATCGCCCCTCCCCCTCTTCCTCACTTACATTGTGCCAGAGGGAGAAAACCAGTAGAAGAACAGAGGGGTTAACCGGAAGAAAAATCGGAGACCCCACCTAGGCAAACAAGAACAGATAGTCTCCTTCTTCGGCTCCGGGGAGCTCAGGTGGAGCAGGATGGCGGCCGGCGAGAGGCTCGGACGGACTTCTACAGATGAAGAACGCTCTCTCCTTTTCCCTGGACCCCTCTTCTTTCTTCTAATTCTCTTTTTTTTCTTTGGATTCCGCTTCTTCTCGAATCTCCCTTCCTTTCTTTTTTTTCTTGTTCTCTCCTTCTCTCTTATCACCCGAAGGCAGGGCTTATATAGCTCTCGTTAAAACGGCGCCGTGGGAAAGGTGGGGCGCGCCGGGATGACGGCGCCGGGGAGCGATGCCCTTTTGCTTTTGCGCGCCGGTTCGACGGCGCCGTTTTAAGGGGCGCCGTTTTAACCTGTCCGCCAGGCACGGCTAGGCCGGTGGGTCCGGGGATGGTTCCGGAGACTCCAGTTGACTGTTCCTCTCGCCCTGGCTCTCGGGGAGCCTTGACGGGGTGTTGACGAAGCTCTCGATACGACGAACGGCCATGATCAGAACTTCGTGTGCGTCCGGTCCGGACGCACGGACGTCCCGTCGGTACGACTTTCGGCACTATGATTGGTGCTTCCCGTCAGGACGGACCTGTGTCCGAAGCTTCCTTGCAGGATGGTATTGTATCCCGGGTGATTCCGCCTTGAACGGCGATCCATCGGCCCCTAATGGGCCCACTAGGGCGAGAAGCCGAACCCGTGTCGGGTGATCGAGATCTTCTTGCTGACAGAACCTCCGGCCCCTTGTTGTGGATGGCCGAGGGCATTCTTCCCCCTTAGGAGAGTCATAAGGTAGACCGTCGTCCTTGATCGGACGCCGGATGTGGGGTAACGGCATGACGGAGTCGATGCCGGATCATTGGGCAGGCTTGATCGCACTGCCGGTTGGTTGCGGGTTGACTTTGACTCTCCTGAGGTAAGGTCCCCGGTGTTCCCTTCAAGGTGGCTTGGGGCTTCGTCAGCTCGAGGGACCCTCGATAAGTTGATCTTCATCGGCTTCTGTGCTTCAGTGGGCCGTATCATTCGTCTTTGCGGCTTGGTCGCCGGGGATCATATTTTGAGTGCCAACAGGCGCTGACGTGATATGTTGGTCTTTTCTTCTCTTCGTCAGTGCGGACAGGGTGTCGGGAGCTGACATGGTTTGTTGGTCTTTGTGTCTCTTCGTCAGTCCCGAAAGGGTGCCAGGCGCTGACATGATATGTTGGTCTCTTTTCTATCTTTTCTTCTCTCTTCTCTTCTTCTCTTCTCTTTTTGTTATCTTTTTTTTTCTCTTCTCTCATTTTTGTTGTTATTTTTTTTCTCTCTTTCCTTCTTCTTCTCTTCTTCCCTTCTTTTTTTCCTCTTTTTTTGAAGAACTCAAGGTGGCTGTTGGCGTGGATGATAATGATATAAGAGTTGTCGGCACAGCGGCCGATAATTAAAAGCTGTTGGCATGGGAGCCAACAATTTAAAAGCTGTCGACCCGGAGGTCGATGATTAAAAGGCTGTCGGCTGAGGGGCCGATAATTATATAGTTGTCAGCTCGGGGGCCGATAAGGGAGGCCAGAACAGCCAAGACTAGAAGCGGGCTTCAAGAGCCAGAGTTGGGAGATTAACGGGCCGCGGGGGCAAGAGGTAGGCCTGGGGGGCCGAGATTGGGCTCTACGAGCCAGAGCTGGGAAAGTGGGCTTCGATGGCCGAAATCGAGTTTATTGTATACACAAATTCTTGTTATTTTATTATTTTATTATTTTATTATTTTGTTTTATTTTATTATTTTATTTTATATTTTTTATCATTTTTTCTCTTCTCTTTTTTTTAAAACATGCAAGCATTCATTAGCAAGCATAACATAGACATAAGTAAGGTAGCTCCCTCTATAGAGGATAGGATAGGGACATCGCCCATAATTCGTAGATGCAATGCGGGCCACGAGGCACAATTGAGGGATAGTGCATCCGTCAAGAGGATATCGCATGTCTTGCATGCACAGCTTAAATTCACGCATTTCACCCGAGGCGATTCTCTGTGACATGGCAGTGCAAATGAGCAAACAAAGAGCCCTAACCATAGGGATATGCATGTTTTCCTAGTGACACTCGAGGATCACTCTAGCGCCTACACATTAGTTTCAAGCTTTCGACTTTCGGTAGCTTCACACAGTCCCCATCTGTTTATTTTGCTAGCAGATTTCACCGTTCGACGCGAGTCTCCTCATGTGTCTCAATGGGGATTCCCGACTAATAGGGTTCGTCCTTATTGTGATTCGCTTCACCATTTCACGCGAATCTCCTCATTTGTTTCAGTGGGGATTCCCGGCTACTCGGATTCACATTTCGCTCTATTTTCTTTTTTTTTTCTCTTTTTTACAGTGGGGGTAGGCAGCTTTTTCCTCACGATTGCCCTTCGCGCGAGTGCAGGAATTCAAGTCTCCATAGAGTGCTAAGAAGAAATTCGGGCAATCCCTATGGTTGAAAGTTATTGAACACATTAAGTGCTAAGTGTGGGAGCGTTGTCTCAGGTTTATTTTGTGAATTTGACTTAGCAGTTCAGCCATGACTCTACCCCTTGACGTGTGCACCCGTCATAATTGGGTTCCCTTCGAGCGTACGTCGTGACGCAGGTGCATCCGGAATCGGGAAGCAGGCCACGAAGGCCAAAGGCAAGCAGGCTGCAAGAGTCAAAGTTAGGAAGCATGCTATAAAAGTCAAATGGAAGCAGACTGTGAGAGCCAAAGTTGGGAAGCAGGCCACGAGGGACAAAGGTAAGCAGGCTACGAGGGCCAGAATTGGGAAGCAGGCCACGAAGGCCAAAGGTAAGCAGGCTGCAAGAGCCAAAGTTGGGATATTAAAAGGTAGGCTGAAATGCCAATAGATATTGGGAGCGCGGTGGGCCGGATGGATTAATCCTGGTAGTGGGCCTTGATCGAAATGGCTGAGCCAACAGGAGTTGGGTAGCGAGCCGTGTGAGGCTGAAGAGAAGGGTCTCCTTTTTTGATTCTCTAGACGGAGAAGGATCCGAACCAAAGTGAGAGGTTGATTCTTTAATTCTCTGGTCGGAAAAGGATCCGAACCAAAGTGAAAGGTTGATTCTTTAATTCTCTGGCCGAGAAAGGATCCGAACCAAAGTGGGAGGGTTTATTCTTTTAATTCTCTAGCTGAGAAAGGATCCAAACCAGAGTGAAAGGTTAATTCTTTGATTCTCTAGCCGGGGAAGGACCCAAACCGGAGTGAAAGGCTGATTCTTTGATTCTCTAGCCGGGGAAGGACCCGAACCAGTAAATGGTTGATTCTTTGATTCTCTGGCAGGGGAAGGACCCGAACCGGAGTGAAAGGTTGATTCTTTGATTCTCTGGCCGGGGAAGGATCCGAACCGGAGTGAAAGGTTGATTCTTTTGGGTGGCCAAAGGTCGGAGGTAAAAGTTTGCCTCATGACTCTTCTTTCTCTTCTTCTCTTCTTCTTTTGTGTGGAAAGGCGGGTGCAAAGACCACGTCTGTCTCTTGTCTGTTCTTTTTTTTTCTATGTAAAGAGGCAGGTTCGAAGACCACGTCTGTCTCATGTCTTTTTTTTTCTCTTCTTCTTTCCTTTTGTGTGATGAGGCGAGCTTGGAGACCACGTTTGCCTCATGCGTGTCTCTTTCTTTATTTTGCTCTTCTTTTCTCATTAATGCTTTCGCGCTAGAATGTATTTCTCTTAATGTGCCCCCAGGTTGGGGTGTAGCTCTATTTCGTAGGTGTCCCCCAGAGTGGTGTGTTTTGTCTCTTCGCTTCTTTGCCCCCAGGCGGGGTGTATCTTTCATGGCTTCTATGCCCCCAGACGGGGGTGTGTTTATTCTTCAGATTCTCCTCAAGGCGGGGTGTAGCTCTCTTCAAATGCCCCCAACATTGGGGGATGTTTGCTTCTTGTGTACCCTAAGTGGGGTGTGTTCTCGATGGCTCATTTTCCCCCCGTTGGTGGGGTGTGTGTTTCTTCTTCATATTCCCCTAAGTCGGGGTGTATTCTTGATGGCTTCTGTGCCCCCAGGTGGGGTGTGCGTTCTGCTTCTTATACCCTCAGGTAGGGCAGATTTGTGCGGGGCAGAGTTTTTGCTTCTTACGCCCCCACGGCGGGGTGGAGTCTTGGCTCCTTATACCTCCATGGCGAAGGTGGGTTCTGCTACTTTTTATGCCCCGTAGCGGGGTAAACTTCTCTTCATATGTTCCCGACACGGGATGTATATCGTCTCTTTACGGCTTCTGTGCCCTCGGAGTAGGGTATGTTGTCTCTTTCAAATGCTGCTTGGGCGGAGTATACCTCCCTTCATGTGCTCCCAGATCGGGATGTACATCTCTTCGCTTCTGTGCCCCTGGGCGAGGGTAGATGCTTCTGCTTCTTATGCGTCAAGGGCAGAGTGTATCTCTTTTTTCTGTGCCCCCGGAGCGGGGTAGATGCTTCTACCGCTTATGCGCCAAGGGCGGAGTGTATCTCCTTTTTTGTGCCCCCAGAGCGGGGTAGATGCTTTTTATGTGTCCCCAGGTCGGGGTGAATTCTTTTGCTTCTTATGACCCCAGATCGGAGTGCTCTCTCTTCAGATTCCCCTGAGCCTTGGAGGGGGTTTGTTTCTTCTTTAAAGCCCCCACGCTAAGGTGTATTCTTCTCTTTCTTGCGCTGTGGACGCGGAATTTTATTGTTTATATTTATTTATGGATTTATTAATTTATTAATTTATTGGCGTGCCAGTCACGTGTGTGACGATTTTATTGTGCGCTCGATCTGACTTGGTCAGTCGATTGTGAGTGATCATGTCTGGACCAGAAGTCCGTCATACCCTGAACGCTATGACGTTAATTACGTCCTCCCTAAGAAGGAAAACCCTTGATTAAACGCCAAAATAGGAGGCCTTGAGAGGCAAACATATATTCATGAGTGCAGTTTGAATTTCATACCAGAGCCAGGAGGGCGGGCAAGATAATAACATCAACTGTAGAAACAGACGATATCGTTAAGTCAGCGGTTCGAAGACCGAGTTAAAGGGAAGAAGGGAGATTTCAGTTACAGGCAAACTGAGCCGTGGCCATGATAGGGGTCTAAAGCATCGATCGATATTTCGACAGCATTTCTCCTTTATCTGGATTATGTCCAGGAGGAAATAGGCTATCACCCACGGAGTGCCGGGATGAAAGCCGAGAGAGAGAGAAGTGTTGAACTTCCCGAATCGCATATCTACCATGGGGCAATGCTCGATATTCCCTATAGAAGCTGGCGGAACTCGTGCAGTGGCAGAGCCCTCCCGAGCTAAAGGGGTTATTCATGAACCCGATGCGGGACGACGGAACGTAAGTGAACGCTCAATGTTGCGCCCCCGCACGCGGATCGACCTGCGCGGTCAGGTCGCGGGGGTCAAGGGGGCAGCGCCCCTTGCGGGGGTTTCCGGGGGCGGAGCCCCCGGAACAAAATTTGGATTTAAGACTTAGTAACAACATTTGAGTAGGTTATCGGTGTAGTTGGGAGGCAGAAGGGGATTCCCGACGCAAGGGGCTACTTAGTGCGAAGAGGAAACGGCCAGGCAGGTTCCCGGCGTGGGCTTCCCGGCGCGCAGAGGAAGTGGCCAGGAGGGCTCCCGGCGCCAGCTTCCCGGCGCGCAAAGGAGATGGCCAAAGGGGGGGTCTCGTTGCGCAAAGGGGATTGCCAAAAGGGGGGTCTCGGCGCGCAAAGGAGATGGCCAAAGGATGCTCTCGGCCTGGGCTTAAATGGCAAGGGGATGCTCTCGGCGCAAGGCTTCCCGGCGCGCTCATGGCCGCGTCGGGAACCTACCGCCGAGAAGCCCCAGGCCGGGAAGGGTATGCTAGAAGGGTTTAATGGCCAGAAGGGAGAAAAGGGGAAGCACCTCTCGGCAGCATGGCTCTCGGCGTGGAAATTACCACGCCGGGAAGGTGAAAAGGTTAATGTTTCAGAGCTTGATTACGGTACTCTGTTCTGGGGTTTGCTGGCAGGTCAGAGGATTTCCTGGAGATCCAGGTCAAAGTAGATGGGCCCTGGGTGATCAAAATGCATCTATTCATCGGGCTTCAACTGATTTTGGTTTGTGTTTCAAAAGAAGGCCGAGAGCTAAGAGGGATTGGAGGAGAAGAGTCCAACGCATAGAACCTTTTCATCATTACTATGCGAAGTCCCGAAGACAGCTTCAGTGTTATCTTTTATCAGCCTTGGAGGATTTCAGGAGCACCTCCCCCGTACCTAGCGTATGCCAGGGAGTGATAGACGATCACCCACGGAGTGCCGGGATGAAAGCCAGAATAAGGGGGGTATGGGACCCCTAGCCCGTGTATGTGATCACAGCACCAACTTAATATCCCTTTGAGGCCATTGAAACTTATGCAGTGGCAGAGTTTCTCTGACTCGTAAGGTTATGTAGGGGAGTTATCCCCAATGATGTTTATCCCTTAGGTACATATGATGATCTGGGGTGCCCTTTGACAGGATGCAAGGCTTGGTTGATCGGGCTTCAAAGGGCATCTGTGTGATTCCTTGGCCTGTGGCAGGAAGGCTTTCATCCGGGGTTCAAGGAATGGAGGATTCACAGCGTAAAGAAAGGGTGGCAGGAAGCGTAGTTCCCGGCGTAGGTTTTATTGGCCAGAAGGAGCTCTCGGCATGGTTTCTATTGGCAAGAGGATGGCTCTCGACGGAGGTTTATTGATTGGCCAAAAGGGGGGGGGGGCTCCCTCGGCGTGAAGCTTCCTGGCGCGCTCATTACCGCGCCGGGAAGGTGGCGCCGGGAGGCCATATGCTGGGGAGTCTCACGTGGGAAAAGGCCTTGGATGCCAGGGGTTAAGGGCTTTGTCGTTTAGCAGGAGAGGAAGGCCTCTCGGCAGGGTGGTTCTCGGCGGGCAAATTGCACGCCGGGAAGGTGGAATTGCTACAGGTTTCAGGGTTTCCAGAGTTCGATAACGATGCTCTGTTCAGGAGTTTTATGAGATTTTTGGCTCGGATTGAGGCTGAATCTAGGGTGCAGGAGAGGGTTACATGGGGGTTAGCATCAGTCGAAGGGCAGATCATCCATTACTGAATCCTCGTGGGACATATGGCATTTCCTCTACTCACCAGCTGCTCAGACGGTCCAGAGATTGCTGTCTCTGACCCTGAACGAGACGGGAGCTCGACAGACATCTATGATATCTGGGAAAATCATGATCCGAGGGGAAGGAAGAAGGGGGACAGAGCCCAATAACCCATTGAACGAGAGTTGAGGTTCCGTCTTCATCCTTCACCAGAGAACAGGCTAGAGAGGGGGCGGTCGAAACATGAATCGGAAAGCTGTAGCATCTAGGCAAACCGATATTCAGAAGAACAACCGATGCAGGAAGGGGAGAAAGACAGCAAATATTCCAATCAATCGAATGCTCAAACGAGCCATGTTGATCCTTCATTTCATTGCATCATCCCAAACTTACACAGATCGTAGAAGGGAAATAAAAGATAGAGAGGTGGAAATCGAGACCGGAATCGTCCGGCTACATTGATAAATCGAGAAAGACTCGTCAGATTACATCAGAAAAACAAAAGAGGAAAGCGTGGGGGAGGGCGGAGCATTGACTCCTCTCCCTCCCCAGCTGCCCACCTGGAGCTTCTTCTCCTTCTCTTTCTCTTCTGATCGATCTCTTCTCTCTTTTCTCAGTGGAGGAGACTCTCTCTCTCTGTTGGTCTCTTCCTTTTTCTTTTTTTCGATCCCCCTTTCTTCGATCCCCCTTTCTTCGATCCCCCTTTTTTCTGTTCGCTGGAGGGAAGGGTTATATAACCCCTGTTCTCCTTCTTCTCGGTGCCAGGTGCAGTCGGCGCGCCTTCCTGGGCGATGGCTTCTTGGCGCGCCTCCTTGTAGGAAGTGGGCCTGGCAAACGGCTGTCGACGCCACAAGTTTAACGGCCCATTAAGGCCTTTGGGCTTATTGTGTTCGTTTCTTCAGTTGTGAGGGCTGACTCATCGGTTGACATATCTTGTCGGTCGGGCTTCTTTCTTGTTCGTTCGGGGATGGTCCCGAGTATCTTCCGAGGTCTTGCGTCTCGTTTCAGTGGTTCTCTATTAGAGCCGGCCGTCTCTTCTTTTCTTCTTTTCTTCTTTTATTCCTGAAAACAAGATAACAGAAATAAGACACTTTATCAGAAATAAAGGTATTTTAGGGTTATTATTATTATCTCATCACTGCTATTATTATTATCTTTATTTTAGGCGTCAACATGCGCTCCTGAGGCGGGATGGGTTCTCCTCATGCGCCCCCACGGCGGCGGTATATCCTTCATGGTTCCTATGCCCTTAGGCGGGGTGTAAATTCTTGTTTTCATACCCCTCATGCAGGGCGTGTTTCTTTTGCTTCATACGCCCCCATGGCGGGGTACATTTCTTCTTCGAATGCCCCTATGCCGGGGTGCAACTCTGTTTCTTCTCATACTCCCAGGTCTGGGTGGATTCTTCTACTTCTTATGCCTTCGGATCGGGGTGTATGTCTCTTTTTCAAGCGCCCCTTGGGCGGGTGTGTATTCTCTTATGGCTTCTATGTCCCGGATGGGGCATGTTTTGCTTCTTATCCCCTAAGCCCGGGTGGACTCCTCTCCAGGTGCCCATGAGTTGGGGCGTAGCTGTGCCCTACATGCCCCCATGCGGGCGAACTTAGCTTCTTGTTCACCCGAGACGGGGTGTGCTGTTACTTCATATGCCCCCACACAAGGTGAGTCCTTCTTCTTGTGCCCCTCAAGACGGGGTGTGTTTCTCTTCATATGCCCCGGTACGGGGTATATCTTTTGTTTCTTACGCTCCCGAGCCGGGGCATGCTGCTTGGCCTCATATGCTGCCGAGGCGAGGTGTATGTTGCTTCATTTGCCCCCGAGGCGGGGATGCATTCTGCTTCTAATGCCCCCATAGCGGGGTGTGTTCTTGACTTTTTACATCCCCAAGGTGGGGCGTGTTTTACCTCTTGTGCCCCTCAGGGCGGGGTATATCTTTCGCTTCTTATACCCCTGAGGCGGGGTGGAGTCTTCGCTTCTGATGCCCCCCACAAGGCGGGGTATAGTCTTTGCTTCTCATACCCCCATGATGGTGTATATTCCTTCTTCAAATGCGCCTAAACTGGGGTATAGTTTTGTCTCATATGCCCCTAGAGCGGGGGTGAGTTTCTTCCTTTGTGTGCCCCCAGGTAGGGTGTGTGTTTTTTATACATCTTATGCCCCTAGGCTGGGGTAGGTTCTGCTTCTTCTACCCCACAAGGTTGGGCATATTTCTCTTCACATACCCCCAGAGCGGGATATCTGTCTCTTTACTTCTGTGCCCCTACAAGGGGCGTACATTCTTCATGGCTTCTATGCCCCCGGACAGGGCGTGTCTCTTCTTTAAATATCCCTGAGGCGAGGTGTATTCTTTTGCTCTTTATGCCCCCAGAGTGGGGTGAATTCTTCGTCAGATGTCCTGAAGCCGGGGTGTATTCTCTTCATGTGCCCCAGAGCCGGGGTGTATCTTTTGCTTCTTATGCCCTAAAGTGGGGGGAATCCTTCTTCTTCTGCCCCGACACACTGGGGGATGTTTGCTTCTTGCGCACCCAAGGTGGGGTGTAATTTCTGCTTTTGATGCCCCCAAGGCGAGGTATCTTTCCCTTCACATGGCCCTAGTACGGGGTGTAGTTTGCTTCTAGTGCCCCCAGAGTGGAGTGTATTGTTGCCCCCAAGGCGGGGTATGTTCTTAATGGCTTCAATGCCCCTAGGCGGGGTACGTTCTTCATGGCTTCAATGCCCCCAGGCGGGGTATATGTTTCTTCAAATCCCCCCTTAAGCCGGGGAGCATGCCTCTTTGCTTCTATGCCCCCCCGGCGAGGTGTATTCTCTATGGCTTCTGCACCCCCGGGCGGGGTATGTTGCTTCTTCAAATACCTCCAAGGCGGGGTCTGGCTCTGCTTCTTCTTACGACCCCAGACCGGGGCAGTTTCTTCTTCTTTGCTTATGCGCTCCCATATCGGGGTGTACTCCTTTTTTCATGTGCCCCTAAACCGGGGGATGTCGTTCGTCCCGCTTTAAATGTCCCTAGGGGGGAATATATGTTGCTTCATGGACCCCGAGGATGGGATGTATTCCTCCTTCGAACGCCCCTAAGTCAGAGTGTATTGTTCTCTTCTTATGGTCCCAAGGCGGGATGCAGCTTCTTCAAATGCCCCTAAGCCGGAGCACATTCTTTATGGCTCCTATGCTCCCGGACGGGGTATGTTTCTTCTTCAAATATCCCTAGGCCGGGGTTGACTCCTCTTCATATGCCCCTGTGGGCGCACTTTTCGCTTCGCGGACATTTTGTTCGTCTGTCGGGTTTATTGGGTGCGTGGGCGTGCCAGTCACCGGGGTGACAATTTGTTCGGGCTCCGAGGAGCCCAAGGTGCGCTCGATCTGACTTCGTCAGTCGATTGTGTGATTCGTGTCGGGACCGAATCCCGTCGCGCCATGAAGGTCGCGACGTCATTTACATCCCCCATACGAGGGAATACCCTTGATTAATTGCCGAAATTAGGGGCCCCGCGGCCAAAAGGGATAATACTAATTACGCGCGAGGGAGAGAAGGAAATAATTCGCGACGAGAGGTTGCATCTGGACCACAAGCCGTTAGCCTATGTCGGTCGCTTGGACCTATTATGTTCGGGCACGAGTCCGGGATGGAAACACAAAGGGAGACTGGGGCGAACCCGTTCGAATGTCTGCCGAGCGTGCGGCAATTTCAAGGACGAGACGAAAAATATCCGGAACGAGAAACGAAATCCGGTCCGATCGGGGTGTCGGCCCGAGCTCAGGTCGGGACCGGGTTATGTTGGGGGTAATTCCCGAGGTCCGGATCCGGCCCGACAGGGTGGCATTATTGTTCCTTTTTACCCCGGGTCACGGGGAGATATGGGACTGCAATATGGGCCCTAGCGTCTTTTGTATGCTTGCCTTTTGTTCATTGTTGCATATTCTTCTCTGTCTTGTCGTTTGTTAATTCTCCATGGGTTTATGCCGGATGATTTTTTTTCCTTTTATTTGTCATTGTAATTGTGATTATTATTAGTTCATTTACCATTTTCTATTACCCCTTTATTAGTATAAATTTTTTTATTTAATTTATTTACTATCATTAGTGCCCTTGTCACGAGGTATATTTACATGAGCATAGTGTGCCGGCGAAGGGCGAAATAGGGGCGTACCGCTGAAGCTGATAAGAGTGTACCGCTGAAGACAATTAGGGTGTGCCGCTGAGGGGGCTAGGGAGTGTGCCGCTGAGGGTTATTGGGAGTGTGCCGGCGAAGGCTGGGGAGAGTGTGCCGCTGAAAGGGGGTGTACCGCTGAAAGGCTGCAGGGAGCTCGTGGACTGTGCCGCTGAAAGGGTCAGGGAGTGATGGGCTAGCTAACAACGCACCGTCGACGGGCCAATCGGAACGTGGTGATGGAGGTTCGATCAGTTCTCTATCATCCATTTTTTTTAAGGCTTTTCTTTTCTTCTTATTTCAATTTATCTATAATTTTGTATAAACTTCTCCCTTTGCCTTATCCTGTTCGGTCTCTTCCCGTGAATCGGAAGTTCGGGTTGCCGGGTCAACGGTCGGTTCAGCTCTCGTTGTGATGACGGCAGTGGCTTGGCTAGTCGACAGATTTTATCGTTGATTGTTCCGTTCGTTTGTTACCTCCTTTTGCTTCTTTTAATCTTTTATTAGTTTCCCACAAAAATTCGGCAGCATCTCCCCTTGACCCGGGGCGTAAGGGAGATAAAGGGAACGCGCCAACATGGAGTGGCGGAACCCGACAACTGGAGGTGGGCCCCCCGAGGGGAGCAACACCTTTATAGAACCTCGGAAAATCATGAAAGGGAGGGCCACTGGCCGAGTTGAGGAGTGTGCCGCTGAGGGCTAAGAGCTGGGTGTGTCGCTGAAGCTTATGGGAGTGTGCCGCTGAAGGGCAAGCTGGGAGTGTACCGCTGAGAGGCAAGGAGGTTGTGCCGTTGAAGGCTGGTTTGGGGTGTACCGCTGAAGGGGCGAAGGGGGTGTGCCGGCGAAGGCTGGGAAGAGTGTGCCGCTGAAAGGCCAATCTGAGCGTACCGCTAAGGGCCAATTTGAGCGTGCCGCTAAGGGCCCATTTGAGTGTGCCGCTGAGGGCCAAGTGGGGGTGTTGAAAAGGTCCGTGAGACTAAGTATACAGGCTCAGGGGGAACGATTTATAGGCCATTCAAGGAAGAGAAGAGGGAGGAGGCTCAAGGCCAAGGGAGGGCTGCTGGAGATGAACGGAAGTGTTGTGTCGATGCGGTGGTTCATAAGAAATCGGAGAGAACGGAGAAGAGGGGCAATGCACTGCATGCATCGTGAAAACACGGATAGAAAACATTGGAAATGACGGAAAGAACCAAAGAAAGGGGGATTTTCATTCCTCAAGAGTAAAGGGGCCAAAGCCCTACACATGTGTTACAGGGAAAATGCCCACGACCAGGTGATGGGCGGGGGCAAAGATAAAACAAAAGAAAAGCCACCTAGGAGGGGAGGAACAGAACATAAAGAAAGCCCCCTACTAACCCCCTCCCCCGTTACATCAGGCTCTCTCTCTCTTACTCTTGCTTCTTCACGGTGATCGCCGGAGTGAGCCCCGCCGGATCCTCTGTCTCCCCTTTCTGTCTCTCTGTCTGTGTGCCCCTTTTCTATGCGCCTTTTTCCCCCTCCCTGCCTTTTCCTGAAGCCCGGGGGGCTTTATATACACCTGGCAGCCGAAGCCCGTCGTCAAAGGCGGGAAGTCGATTGCCATCATGGTGGTCGACCTGCCCCGTCCTCTATGTCAGTGGGGTAGGCTACGTGGCCCAACGACCAGCTGCCACCTCGGACGGCTCCACTGCGCGCCATGGATGCCTAGGGTATGGGCTCCACGTCGCCCGTTGACAAGGGCTTCACGCTGTGCCGCTGAAGCGTTGAAGAGGGCGTGCCGCTGGGGAGCCAAAACGGCTTGCCGTTGAAGCCCCTGAATGGGCGTGCCGCCGAAAGGGCCTCAGGCCGTGCCGCTGAAGCCTCCCCTGGGCGTGCCGCTGAAGGGCCCCAGGGTGTGCCGTTAAAGGGGCCTGGGGGTGTGCCGCTGAAGCCTCGCCAAGGCGTGCCGCTGAAGGCTCCCCTGGGTGTGCCGCTGAAAGGCCCCAGGGTGTGCCGTTAAAGGGCCCTGGGGGTGTGCCGCTGAAGCCTCGCCAGGGCGTGCCGCTGAAGGCTCCCCTGGGTGTGCCGCTGAAAGGCCCCAGGGTGTGCCGTTAAAGGCCCCTGGGGGTGTGCCGCTGAGGGGCTTTCCAGGGTGCCGTCGAAGGCCAAGGCTTGGCGTGCCGTGGGAGGCTTTGTAAGCGACTTTTGGGCCCGTTTCGGGCACGGGTCAAGGCCCATTTACTTTTCCTCGGGGCCCACGAACTGTGGGGCCTTTGTACTCGATTTCTCTGGGGCTTCTTTACACGGCGCCGTCGATGACGCGGGGTCGGGCTGGATATTCCGGCGTGCATTTTCTGATGTCCACAAATGCCCCCCACCCACGGGTAGCGCGGGCGAAGGATGAGCCGGGCGGTGCCCGCGGGTGTCTTTGTCTCTTCTCTCTTAGTCGATGCAGGCGGGGCGTCGGGGAGCCGTGTTGGCTTGCTGTTCTCTCTGTGTCTTGGTTTCCTCGTCAGAGCCGACGGGGTGTCGGGGGCTGACCTGGTTTGTGGTCTCTTTAGTCTCTTTGTCAGCGCCGACAGGGTGTCGGGGCTGACATGGTTTTCTTGATCTCTCTTTTTTTTTCCTTTCCCCCCTTTTTTTTCTTTCCCTTTTTTTTTGAACCACTTTACCGGTACAAGCGCCCTTTCGGGTTTTCGCCGGTACCGGCCCCCCTCTTGCTTTTGCCCACGCGCCCTTTCGGGTTTTCACATGGCGGGGTGCCCAATTTTGCCTGTGGCGCCCTTTCGGGTTTTCGCCACAGCCGAGTTGTTGCCATTTTTACCCTTGTCCCCGTGTAAGGGCAAGTCCGGCGGGGTATCTCTATTTTTAACCCCATCTTTGATCTTTTCGCCAGTGCCGACAGGGTGCCAGAAACTGACCTGGTTTGTTGATCTCTTGGTCCCTCGATCTCTTTGTCAGTGCCGACGGGATGTCGGGAACTGACCTGGTCTCTTGGTCTCTTGATCTCTTCGTCAGCACCGACGAGATGTCAGTAGCTGACCTGGTTTGTTGTCTCTTAGTCTCTTTGTCAGTGCCGATGGGATGCCGGGGCTGACCTGGTTTGTTGATCTCTTGGTCTCTTCGTCAGTGCCGACAGGGTGCCGGGGCTGACCTGGTTTGTTGATCTCTTAGTCTCTTGTTCTCTTGGTCTCTTCGTCAGTGCCGACGGGATGCCGGGGCTGACGTGGCTGGTTGTCTCTTGGTCTCTTCGTCAGTGCCGACGGGATGCCGGGGCTGACCTAGTTTGTTGATCTCTTAGTCTCTTGTTCTCTTGGTCTCTTCGTCAGTGCCGACAGGATGCCGGGGCTGACGTGGCTGGTTGTCTCTTGGTCTCTTCGTCAGAGCCGACGGGATGCCGGGGCTGACCTGGTTTGTTGATCTCTTAGTCTCTTGTTCTCTTGGTCTCTTCGTCAGTGCCGACAAGAGGTCGGGAGCTGACCTGGTTTGTTGTCTCTTAGTCTCTTGGTCTCTTTTTTCTTCTCTTTTTTTTTGAACCACATTACCGATACAAGCGCCCTTTCGGGTTTTCACCGGTACCGGCCCCCTCTTGCTTTTGCCCACGCGCCCTTTCGGGTTTTCACGTGGCGGGGTACCCAATTTTGCCTGTAGCGCCCTTTCGGGTTTTCGCCACAGCCGGGTTGTTGCCATTTTTACCCTTGTCCCTGCGTAGGGGCAAGTCCGACGGGGTATCTCTATTTTTTTTAACCCCATTTTCTTTTCTTTATTTTTTTTTGCCACTGGGTGATGCGCGAGTGTAGGCTAGGGCACGAAGCCTTGCGCCGAACGATGAGGCTCATTCGCTGGCAAGAATAGAATGCCAGCGCAACGGGAGAATTCGTGCCGATTCAGACGTAAGGTCCGTAATGGCCATATTGTGCGGAGTGGATGGCTAGGGCACAGGGCCTTGCGCCGGATAGGGATTTATTCGTTGGCAAGGAACTAATGGCAACGCAAGGATAGAGGTCCCGCCGATCCGGGCGTATGGTCCGTGATGGCAATTCTGCGTGACCGAAGGTGGCCGAGGCACAGGGCTGCGTGCCAGGGACGGGCCCGTCTGGTGGTAGGGTGGTGGCGTCATCGCAAAGGTAGGGCTGCAAAGGTAAGGTCGTTTTCGCCTGTGTGGACGCCCGCGTGACTGGGATCGCGGGGGTGGGAGGTCTTCCCCGGGGAGATTAATTACTGTATATTATTGACTTACTGATCCGCGTATATGAGCAGATGGGCGTGTATATGTGCGTATATACATATGGATATATATATATATTTAATAGCTTACACGTATTTTTGCTCCCCCTCCTCTTATTGTTATTTTTTTTTATCTTCCCCCTTCTCTCTTCTTTTATCCCCTTTTATCTCTTTCTATCTTTTCTCGCTTTCCCTTGTATTTTCTTCTCCCCCTTTTTATTTTATTTCTCCGTTCCTCTCTTCTCCCTCTTTTTATTTCCCGTCCCCCTTTTTTTTTTCCTTCTTTTCCTTTCTTCTTTTTTTTTCTTTTCCCCTTTTTTCTTCTCTTTTTTTTATTATTATATTTTTTTTTCTTCTTTCCTTTTCCTCTTCTTCATCATTTTTCTTTTAATATAAAAGGGGGACGGGGGCGTTTCGAACGGTCACCCCGTTTCGAACCGCCCCTCTTCCCTCTCTCTTTCTCTCTCTCCTGGTGACCGAACGGGCGAGGCACCGCCATCCTCACCCTTCTTTCTCCTCTCCATCTTCTCCGACGCCGGACATCCATTCCGCTACCGTCGTCGTCGCCGTGGTGAGGAGGCGGCCATGGAGTCCCCCCCTTCCTCTTCTTCTTTCTTCTCCCTCTTTCTCCTTCTCTTCCCCCCCTTCCCTATGCCTTCTTCTCTTCGTCGTCGGGGCACGGCGGAGCCCTGGGCTTCATCTTCTTCTTCTCCTTCTTGCCAGCCTCTCCCCCCCTCTTCTTCCCCTTATCCCTTTTTCTCTTCCCCGTCTCTTTTCCTCTTCATCTCCTTCGACGTCGTGGTGAGGGCGGCTGTCGGGCGCCGGTTGTGCCGGCGAGGTGAGTGCCGGAGCGTGCCGGGGAGACTGGTTAGGGCGCGTCGGTGAGGGCTTGGACGGGCGTGCCGGGGAGCCACTAAATCGAGCGTGCCGGGGAGGCAGTCTTCGGAGTGTGCCGGGCAGAACACCATGGGGGTGTACCGGGCAACGTGGGGCACGAGCATGCCGAGGGGGGGGGGCGGTGAGCCCGAGTGTGCCGGCGAGGCCCCCCGTGGGCGTGCCGGGGAAGGCACCACGGGGTGTGTCGGGGAGGCCGACTACGGGGCGTGCCGGGGAAGACGTCCGCAGAGAGTGCCGGGGAAGGGGGCTTCAGGCTGGGTGTGCCGGAGAAGCTTGAGTTGACCGTGCCGGCGAAGGCTCTGGGCAGGTGTACCGGGGAGCGGTCATAGGGGTGTGCCGGGTAAGCTCTCCCCGGGGCGTGTCGGTGGGGGAGGCACCAGGGAGCGTACCGGGGGACAACCCTGGCGGGTGTGCCGGTGAAGGACGCCTGGGGGCGTGCCGGTGAGCGACTTGGGAGTGTGCCGGGGAGCAGCTCCCATGGGTGTGTCGGGGAAGTCACCCCAGGGTGTACCGGTGGAGGGGAGCCGCAGGGCGTGCCGGGGAAGCTCCTGGGGGCGTACCGGCCAAGGGGGCTTCAGGCCATATGAGGGGGCTTTTAGTTTAGGGAAGAGGACTCCTTTGACCGGCGGACTTCTGGGGTTGCCCTTCGGGGCCCACCTTGACTTGTTGGGGCCGTCACTCCTTGTGGACGCGCACCCGTGTTTTTCCCTTACGCCTTTGGCCTAGGGGAAACTCTGCCGAAATTTCGTCAGAAATCGACAGCATCTTATTTATTGCACCTGTAGTATAGCACTTTCACAGTTCTTTATTCGTCCTTGCCTACGGCCTGTTCTGATCTTTTATTTTGTTGTGTATTTGCAGATAAATGGCCGCCCCAAGTGGTTCCTCTGCCCCGGCTGCCGCTGTTGGTGCCGATCTTATTCCACGGGGTCCCATACCGGCGGTCACATGGCTGAATGTGGAAGACTTGGACCGAGAGCATACAGAAATAGCCGCTTTGGCAGCGTCATCCGAGTCGGACGGGGAAACCATGGACTTTGACCGGCTTGCCAGGGTTGAGGGCGGCTTCACCTTCGACCGGACCACCGAGGAATATCGGAGGGACTTCCCGAAGGACCGACATTTAATCCGGTTCTTGAAGCATTTCCGCTCACGGGAGGGGCGAGACTTCCGAGTTGTGAAGAAAGCTGAGCAGGCCATCCTACAGGCCAGAGATAGCTTGCTGTACAGCGTCCCCCGCAGTATTCCGATGTATCTGGTGGGGGAAGCCCGGGAGTGGAAGCCGGTCCTGGGGATCGAGGGGGTGCTGCCGGCCGAAGACAAGCTGGTGCGGGCGCCTCAGTTCACCCCGGCGAGGTGGGACATGGCTGTCGGAAAGGTGCACAACGAGGCGCCTCGATTTGGCCTATTCTTGGCTCCCCTGAAATGGGGCTACAGAGAAGAGTCGTTCATCTTGGACTGCCTGGCCATCAGGTTCAAATATGAATTGTCACTGGGCTGGTTCGGGGAGCTGAAGCTTCAAGATGCACACACCTTCCGGGAAAGGGCGGTGGAGTTCACTGATCACGTGCTTTTTAACTATGCCCCGCTGCTGGTCCGGGTCGGTATTTACCACAGTGTGTACGCCTCCCGATACGGCTATCCGATCTCCAAAGGCCTTTGCTGCGGGATGATTGAGGTATTCAGTGCAGCGACCAACACCTTCTATACAGCGGAGGGCGAGACCTCTCTGGACTTGTGGAGCCTTAGCCAGCTAAGTGGCTTGCCCATTGATGGGGAGCCTTATGAAGAAGTATGTCTCCCCGACTTGATCAAAGATGAGACCAACGGGGACGGCTACTATTCTCTGGGGTATTCATATCGGTATCTTATGAAGGCGTACCGAGAACTGTACGAGGCATCACACAGGGGGAGGCAGCCTGCCCGGGGAGCCAGGAAGAGGGTGCGCATGCCCCTGTGGCTGGAGTATTTCTACGACGGGCCGAAGCAATATGATGAATTCCCATGTGTCGGCACCGCCGTGGCTCCCAAGAAGCGAGCGAAGCCAAAGCTCAATGTGGAGATCCCTTCCAAGGGGCGTCGGAGTGGGGCCAACCCGATGGGCCTCGACCCACAAACTCATTGCGCCGCCTATTTGACATATTGGCTGTGTTCATTCGCCATGCCGCACGGGGGTGAGACGGTGATCCGTCCGGATGCCATCTACCCGGCCTGTCAGATGGCATGGGGTGTTAGACTATCCCTTTGCCCGACGACGCTCTGCCTGATTTACAGGGCCCTGGGGGATATCAGCGTGCACCAATTCCCGAGGCAGGCCCGGCTAGTATGCCCACTGCATTTCTTCAATGCGTGGGTCTGCTCATTGTTCCCAGAGTTTGCCCCGCGAGCTCTTCAGGACTGGGGGTTGATGCCGAGGATGCTAGAATTTGCCAGCGCAAAGCCGGGATCCACCTCCATGCGGATGTACGACATTCGAGGCCGGTTGACAGCGGTGCCCCGGGATGCGGCCTGCACCATTCATTTCTGGACGTTGGCTGCTCATTCAAGCCCCCTGGTGAATAACAAGCGGGAGTGCAAGGACGACCAGGTGGAGCGATATATCCACCCCATCAGCCAGGAGACCGTGGTCCGGCCGCTGTTGGAGCCAGAGCTCAGGGATTGGGCATTGTCCATCCGTCCCAGTGTGCTAGTGTTCAGGAAGGGGGACAGCGTGTTGATGGAGCCGTACTATCCTTTCCGGTTTGGCCGGAACTTCGGGTATGATCAGCATATCCCTGCTCATCACGCACAATTTGGCCTACCGTTGCGGACTGTCCGGGGGAACCCAGTCGCTGAGCACGCGAAGAGCTGGTGGGACTTCTTCCACCGGGCCGATTCTGCTTCCTTCAGGGTGCCGCCCCCGGGTCGCGTGCCCCGAGTGACCCAAGACTATATTAAGTGGTGGAACAGCCGGACGGCCTTCTACCGGCTGCATAAGACTGACTGCTGGGACGGTGCCGAGAGGAAGTTCCTTAGCAGGCAAGCCGTGCCGGTACTTGATGTAGACCCAGAACATCTTCTTCGGCTCAAAAATAAGCAGGAGAAGGAGGTGTCGGCATATCTGGAAGCTCGTCGAGAAGCTCGGGACAAAAGGCCGACGCCGAAGGTAGAGTTGCCCTCCGTGGTGAAGGACAGTTATCAGAAGACCTTGAGGGATCTTTGCCGCGTGGGAAGCGACCGCCTGGAACTTGTTAATTATCCGTTCCCCATAGAGGAGGAGGGTACTCCTGCGAAGAGCTGGCGCCCAGAAAGAGATGCACTTTGCCCATATCGCACATTTATGAGGCGGGAGGAGCGGAAGCCCGAGAATTATAAGGACACCACTTGGCTATACGTCCTGCTTCGAGTGAACGGGCTGAAGATTGAAGACCAGACAGCCGTGCTTCTGAGCAAGCGCCTGCACGTGCCATACTACTATGCGGACGGATGGGGCATGGACCACTTCAGTCTTTTCTGCCACTTGTCCTCGAAGAAGCATGCCGACCTGGCCGCCTTGACTGAGCGTTGCCAGAAGGTTGAAGACGTCTGCTGGCTGGTTCGGGAAGCGGCACGGCGGGATAAGGAGGTGTCTATGAGCTATTGGCCAATCACGCTGCGGCTATACACTGGCCCTCATGGTATTTAATTCCCTTTTCTTCTTTGTGTTTCTTGTTGTTCATCGCCGCGGCCTTTGTGGAGAGTCGGATACTAACTATGAGTGTATGATATCTTTTTTGACAGACCACCCTGATAGCACGCAGATGGCCACGTACCGGAACCTCCTTCGGTTGGTGCAGAAGCCCGCATATTTTGAAGCCGCGCCTCTGGCTCCGACTACAGCTCCCATGCCCAAGGCTGCGAAGAGGCCCCGGGCCAAATCGCCCGTGAAGAAGGCGGTGGATGTTGCGAAGGCGGCTAAGCAGCGGGACACAAAGCAGAGAAAGACGGATTCGGCTAAAGCTTCGACCGTCGTCCCTTTGGCCCCGCAAGTCCCTTCTTTTGAGGAATTCGAAGCAGCCCGTCCCGAGCCGGTCCAGCCTGCTGGTCAGTGTTTCTGACCACCGTCGGGCCTCTCAAGTCTCTCCCTCCCTGCTCCCTTCTTTTTTTTTTTGAGGGAATGCTTTGATATATAAATGTCCTTTTCTGTTTCAGCTCCTGCGGAAGAGCCCGTGTCCATGCCCATTCCAGATGTGGGGGAGCCGGCCTTTGTGCCCCTTCCCGTCGTGGGTAAAGCTGCGGCCGTGGTGAGGACAACTTCGGTGCCAACTCTGACTCCTTCACCACGAGCCGAGGGGAAATCCCGGGCAAAATCGCATGTCAAGAAGGCGTTGGCTGCTGCCAAGGCGGCTGGACGGGAAGCGGCGAAGCGGAGGCGGACCGAGGGACCCCCGACTCCTGCGACCGTCTCTCCGGTGGCTCCTATTCTATCCTTTGAGGAATTTGAAGTCACCCGGGGCGAAACGAGTCGCGATGCCGGTACCATCCCTTCCTTTTTGATCCATCTACTTCGTCGGGCGGGTCCTTCATGCACACGTGACAATTGCACCCCTTTCCTTCAGGTGATGCGGGAGGGCCGGCACCCACACCGTTCTCAGACAAAGACACGGCTACAGTTCCCGGGAATGCCCCGCCCGCCGAGGAAGTCCGTGGATCTCCCCGGGCTGCGGGAGCCGAAGAAGGTATTTGCCTTTGCCGGCTTAGTGAATCTCCTTGTTTTCTGGGAGGCTGTGACGTTAGCATAACATATCTTTTATTCCTCTTCTATGCTGGTGCCGCAGTCATCGAACCACTCTGGACCCGGCTGAATCTCCCGACGACGCAGCTGTACGTGCGGAAGAAGCTAAAGTCGGCCCTACGAGCCCAGACCAGCCCCCGGGTGGACGTGCCGATCGTCGACCTTGAAGGGGAGGCTCCTTCACCGGCGAGGGCGGAGCCTGCAACGGTCGAATCTTCATCGAGCGAGGAGGTAGATTACGACTACTCTTCCGATGAAGTGGCTTTTGATAAGGGCGCGGCTGAGATATCGGGACAACCCGAGCCGGCCCTCAAGGCCCCATTACTTGTCGGTCTCTCAAGCTTTCCGGGGAAGGCTAGTGTAAGTGTGAGCTTGCTCAGGCCGGCTCCTTTCTCTTTTTTTTATGGATACTTGATGCTTCCCTTTTTGTCAATCTCGGCTTTCAGGGGATGAATCTTCCGGAGGCCGTGGACAGGGCCGCCCCTGCGACGCCGGTCGGCCGCGGGGAGGGGGTCGAAGTTGGCATGGGCAAACTAGCCCTTTTATTTGACGCTCTTCAGCAGGATGCGCCAGTGGGGCTTTTGGCGGGCGAGCCTCTGGAGGAAGGGGAGATCACGCCCGAAGATGACATTGCCCCGGCAGTCGAGGTAAACGGGGGGCCTTGCAGTTCTTCCCACTTCTCGACCTTGTGTAATATGTCACGAGCAACTGACCGTGTTCCACGTGAACAGGATGTGACGACGCCAAGGCGAATGCCTGGACATGCCCGCAAGGCAATCGCCAAGAGGAGGTCGGGCATGGGCCAGCCACCCGCGGGGGAAAGAGCTCTTCTAGTTGTTCCCGAGGTGGAGCCCCTTGCAGGACTGGCGCGAGCGGGAAGTGTTCCTCAGCTGATAGTCCCGCTTCCGCCCTTCCCGAAGCTTCCGGCCCGGGTGGAGGACCCGCTTCTGCAGCGAATATTTGCGGGGCTCCGTGCGCATCTGGAGGGGTCCCAGGTGCCAGGAAGGAGTTTGTGGGCAGCGGCTTCGGGTCCACCTTTGCTCGAAGCACCTCCCTCGGCCAAAGTAGTGGCGGAAGCAGACCGGGCGGCGGTAGAGGGGACGGAGGAATGCCAAGTGGTGGCAGCGCCAAGTGCTTCAGCGATAGTCTTGGCTCCTTCTTCGGCCGTGTCCGACCAGGGGTGCTCACTTGAACTGTACCAGCCGGGCGACCTGACTCTGGCTCTCCCGTCTTCCTCGGGCACGGTGGATGCTGATCTGTGGGCTGAAGTAGACGGCACCGTGGAGTTTGTTCTTCCGGTCACGCCCTTGGTGAGCCACACTTCATCGGAGGCACCGGTCCGCCATATGCTGACTACTCTGCGGGCGATGGTCCTTGCCGACCCTGCTTTATTATATCGGGGGGTGCATGTGCTCGTAATGCAGCTGACTGGGGCGCTACAGATGCTCAACTGCCCGCTGGGGGAATGGTCGCGGCGAGTCCTGTTGTTGCTGAAGTATATCAGGCGCCGCGAGTTCCTGGAGACCCAGGCCCCTGATGAACGTGCCGCCCTTGACGCACAACCTGACGAGTATCTGCAGATCTCAGAGGCTCGACGCCACAGCAGAGAAAGCCACGGAAAGGCCTTGGAGGGGGGCGAAGGCAGCGTTCGCTCCTTCAAGAGCCGGATCGAGAAGCTAGAGGGCTACCTTGCTGCGGCCAAGCTCGACCTTGCCGAGGCGGAAAGGACGGTGGTAGAGGAGAGGGAAGCTCTTGCCGTCGCGGATGCTGAAATGGTGTCCGCGGAAACGGAACTCGCCCGTCTTGAGGAATTGTGGGGCCGGTTACGCGATAGGATGAACTTCCCTTGCGTCGGGATCCTCCCCCTCGAGGACATCTTCAGGGGTGTCGACTAGGCGCGGCTCTTCTGCCCTTCCCATCTTTTATCTCTCTCCCCCTTTTTTTAGATGTAACGCAGGGGTATGCCCCGAAGCAAGTGTAACCGGGTATCCCTTTTATGAATAAAGTTGAGCATTTATGCTTTCATGTACATCGTTTCTTTCCTCTTCCTCTTTTACCGAGCCACGTTAGTGGGATACGGGTCTTTATAGAGACTCGCTTTGAGGGGACCAGGCAGGGGCCCATGCCAGGGTACAGGAGAGTGCTCGCCTTCCCAAGGGGAGGACGAGGGGACCACTCCACCATACCGAATGGGTGCTGGCCTCCGGCCAGGGGCCTCGGCGCGAGAGTGGACTTCTCACTGTCTTGAGGGGACGGAGAGAAGAGTTTGTTTAGTCAATGACCTGAACTGGAGGTCCAAGTCAAAGGGGTACTCACCGCCCGGGGAGGACGGAGAGAAGAGTTTGTTTAGCCAATGACCTGGACTGGAGGTCCAAGTCAAAGGGGTACTCACCGCCCGGGGAGGACGGAGAGAAGAGTTTGTTTAGCCAATGACCTGGACTGGAGGTCCAAGTCAAAGGGGTACTCACCGCCCGGGGAGGACGGAGAGAAGAATTTATTCGTTTTTTTTTTGGTATTTACTGATACGAGGTTGCGACTGGGAATGGGGCTGTCCCCCCCTTTTTCTTGGCTTTCATTCTTTCCCTGCCCTTCTCCTTCTTTTTTTTTGTCCTTTTCTTACTTTCTTTCTTCCTTTTCTCTCTTTTTTCTTCTCCTTCTTTTTTTTCTTCTCTTTTCTCTTCCCCTTTTTGTTTTCTTTATTGTTTCTTTTCCTTCTCTTCTTCTTTTTCTCTTCCCCCCTTTTTTTTTTATCCCTTTCCTTCTATTTTCCTTGTTCTCTTTTTTTCTTCTCCTTTTCTCTCTTTTTTTTCCTCTTTTTGCTCTCTTTTCTTCTCTTTACTTTGTTCTCTTCCCCTTCTCTTTTCTTTTCTTTTTTGTCATTTCTTGTCCTCCCTTTCTTTGCTCTTCTCTTTTTTCTCTTTTTTTTTCTTCCTTTTTTTTTGAAAAGATATATATATATATTTTTTTTGGAAACATAGATAACAGTCGAGTCATTTGGACCTTGATGACGCAAGTCCGCCCCAAGAATAGGGCGGATGATAATATTATTAATTGAACGGGGGCACCGGAGCGTGGTACAGTCTCAAGTGCCTTCCATTAAGAGGCGAGAACTGGACTTCCCCGCGATGGTTGACAATTACATAGGCCCCGCCCTCGTAGACCTTTTGGACTACGTAGGGTCCGAGCCAGTTCTCGTTCAACTTGCCCTTGGGGTTGGCGGCCATGAGATCTCTTCTCTTGACCATGACAAGATCGCCCTTCTTGAACTCCCGCTCCCTGACAAGCTTGTCGAAGGCGCGTGCAATCCGGGCCTGGTAGACTTGGATGTTCTGTTGGGCCTGAAGCCGCTTTCCTTCCAGGCTGGAGAGCTCGTCGAGCCTTCGCTCGACGTTGGTCTGCCCTTCGGGGACGAGCCCATGTTGGATGGCGACCCTAAGGGAGGGTACCTCCAGTTCGACGGGGACGATTGCTTCCGAGCCGTATACGAGAGAGAAGGGCGAGCAGCCCGTTGGGGTCTTGTATACGGTTCGGTACGCCCATAGTGCCTCATACATCCTTTCTTCCCAATCTTTCTTGTTAGAGTTGACGGTCTTGGCCAGGAGGGTGCAGAGTGTCTTGTTAAAAGCCTCGGCCAGCCCATTAGCCTGTGGATTGTAAGGAGTTGAGGTCCTCCAATCAATTTTGTATTTTTCTGCTAGCCAGTAGACCTTCTGGTTGCGGAAATGGCTGCCGTTATCTGACACGATCCGGTCGGGCACGCCGAACCGAAAAATGATATTACGGAGGACAAACCTGGCCACGACCTCCCCGGTGACCTCACGTAGGGCAACGGCCTCTGCCCAGCGGGAGAAGTAGTCGGTTGCCGCCAGGATGTACTTGCAACCGGTGGAGGATGCGGGCAAGGGACCCACGACGTCTGTTCCCCACTGGGCAAACGGCCAGCTAGGCGCTGTCGGGTGTAGCTGCACCGGGGGCCTTCTGGGTATAGTGGCGTGCTCCTGACACCTCTGGCATGACTTAGCATACTTACAACAGTCATCGAACATTGAAGGCCAATAATAGCCAAGCTTCTTTATTTCAATTTTCATCTTTGGCCCTGCCTGGTGGGCGCCAGCTGTTCCGGCATGGACTTCTTTCATAACCCTCCAGGCTTCTTCAATGGACAAGCATCGGAGGAGTAGCTTCCGTCTGGCATCTGCCACAATTCGGAATAATATTCCGTTCCGAAACTCATAGGAGTCCTTTGTTCTGACCAGCTTGATCTTTTCTTCTCTTCGGTCCGGCAACTGCTGGTGCTTGAACCACTTCATTAGGGGGTCCCTCCAGTCAGGCGGACTGAGGGCTTCTATTGTGTCGACCTCCAGGTCTTCTTTTTCTGGCTCTTCTTCCATCATGCTGGGCATCTGGCGCTGATTTATTACTTGGATATTGAGGGACCCATCTGGAGGCACTGCCAGTGAGCTTGCCAATTTTGCTAAGGCGTCGGCTTGCGCGTTCTCCCCTCGAGCGACATGGCCTATTTCGAGGAGGTAGAACCGCTCCATAAGCCCCTTCGTCTTGGTGTGATAAGGGAGCAGTTCAGGCTTCCGGACATCAAACTGCCCCTGAACCTGTTTGACGACCAGCAGCGAGTCGCCAAATACCTGGAGCATCCTGATTTCCATCTGGAGGGCCACCTGGAGGCCGATGATCAGGGCTTCATATTCTGCTTCATTGTTTGTGCAAGGTTTGGTGATGCAGCAAGAAGTATGCAATACTTCCCCGTCTGGAGACTTGAGGACAATACCGGCTCCGGCTCGTACCTTGGCATGGCCGGACGGGGTCGTTTCTGTTCTCGAGGCCCCATCAAAGTATAGCTGCCAGACGGCTTGTTGTATATGATCCACCTCCAGTGTCTCATCCTCGGGCAATTCTGTGGCCAGCGGGGAGTCTTCGGGCACAGGATGTGCTGCGAAGAAGTCCGCGACGGCTTGCCCCTTAACGGCTCTCTGCGGTACATGAGTGATGTCAAACTCCATGAGCAGCACGGCCCACTTGCCGAGGCGCCCCTTCGGGACTGGCTGGAGGAGAATGTGCTTGATGGGGTCGGCTCTAGATATTAAGCTCACTTCATGTGATAACATGTAGTGCCTCATCTTCTTAACTGCGAAGACCAAGGCAAGGCAGACTTTCTCAATCGGAGTGTACTTGGTCTCTGCACCCACCAGTCTTCGGCTGAGGTAGTAGAGGGCTTGCTCTTTCTCCTCATCATTGTCCTGGGCGAGCATTGCCCCCAGCGAATATTCAGTAGCCGCTATATAGAGAATAAGCGGTCTGCCTTTGACAGGTGCCCCCAGGACAGGAGGGGTCTTCAGGTATTCCTTTAGCTGGTCGAACGCCTGCTGACATTCACGGCCCCAGCTGAAGGGTGCATTCTTCATCATCAGTCTGTGGAAGGGTTGGCAACGCCCGGACAGGTTGGAGATAAACCTGCGGATGTAAGCCAGACGCCCCTGCAGGGATCTCAGCTCCCCCAGATTTTTCGGAGGGGGCAACTCCTGGATGGCTTTTATCTTCAAGGGGTCGATCTCGATCCCTCTGTGCCGGACGATAAAGCCAAGGAACTTCCCACTGGACACGCCAAAGGCGCACTTCATAGGGTTCATCTTCAGCTCGTATTGTCGGAGCCTTTGGAAAACAACCCTGAGGTCACTTAAGTGTTCGTCTCTTTTCTTTGTCTTGACGACCAAGTCGTCAATGTAGCATTCGACCTTGCTGTATTGGTTCTCTGCCACGAAGCCGACGTCTATGAGCTTGTCGACCTCTTTGCAGATCTGGCTGGTTAACTCCGGTCTCATGTGCCGGGGAGGCTGCTTCACCGGTTCCACCTTGGGATCGATGGACAGGATGTGCTGAGTCACCTCGGGACTGAGCCCAGGCATTTCTTTATAATTCCAGGCAAAACAGTCCCGGAACTCTTGCAGTAGCTTTATGTATTGTTCTTTTTCCTGCAGGGACATAAGAGCACTCAGAAAAGTCGGCCTGGGGTTATCGCCTGTGCCAAGATTGACCTTAATCAGCTCATCGACCGTGGCCTGGCCGCCACTTTCAGTTTCCGGCGGGGTTGGCGACAAATCGATAAAGTCCTGGTCTTCATGGTCCTCGAGCTCGAGGATGCCATCTCCTTCTTCTTGTTCCTCGTGGCTGGGGGCGCAGGCTGCATCCACCTCGCACTCCTCTTGAATCCCAGCCGCTGGGTGCTCGTCATGAACAGCTGGTGCAGGAAGGCATGGGGCCACCTCGGGTTCTTCCGTGTACTCATCATAGACAGCTCCTGTGAGGGCCGGGATAGCAGCATCTTCAGGAAGCTGGCACTGGATGGACACGGTGTAAGCTCCCGCCCTAGGGCCGTCCGCCACGTGGGGGCGTGGCGGGGCTATCACATAGTCTCCCATTCTGAGCTCGTCCCTGTCAATAAGGTCTTGAGCAATGTCTTTGAAGACATAACAGTCTTCAATGGTGTGGCCCAGCATCTGGTGGTAGGGGCAGAACAATGGGTCCCCGCTCCTTCTGGTGTCTTGCGGCCTCTTGGACCGTGGGAGGGAGACCTTGCCGTAATAGCAGGCCTAGTCGAAGATACCTCGGGTCTTCTCTCTTGGGAAGGAATAAGGCTTCTGCAACTTTTCTTGGAGTGTCAACCCTTGCTTGGCGGACCGCTCGGTCAGCGAGCTCGCCATGTTTCTCATTTCCTGCCTTGACAAGGCAGGAATGCTGGGACTGATGTCTCGGGGCCGCGGTGTCCGGCCACCCCATGGGGGAGGAGAGCCCTGGATCAGGTCGGCGACCAGAGAAGTCAACTCAGCCACCCCCGTCTTCAGCGCCTCGATCTCCCGTTGCTGCCTGTGGTACAAGGTGTACATGATGGGGTCGTACCGAGGGGGGCTCGGAGCCTGTCCCGTGCTATTGCTCCTTACTTCGCTGGCGGGTCGAAGTGACGATGTCTCGCCGGCGCACCTTCTCGAGGTCACTCCTTCAGAGAAAGACGGGGTCTTCCCCACGCGGCGGTGGCTGGGAGGCTTCCATAGGAACACTTCTTCGTCCTGTAGCTCTTCAGCCGAGGGTTCGGGGTAGGCTTCTTGGTGGGCGTCCTGCGAGTCCGTAGCTCCTGCGGGGCCGTCGCCAGACCATGTCGAGACCGATATGACATCAGTCTCGTAATAGTCTTCTAGTGAGAAGCCCAGGCCGGGGTGCTTGGTAACCTTCAGCAGATGCCGATCCAGGTTTGGTGGGTTCCACATCCTTTCAAACATCTCCTTCCGGCTGGAGGGCTGGTATGGAGGGATCTTTTGCTTTTCGACCATTCTAGTTGCTTGGTCCGTCATATGGGGGAGTCCCGCGATGGGGACGTGCGGGTCGTGCAGCTCGTCAGGGAACCGGCAATCATCATCTTCCCTGATCGGCTTCTCCCCGGCCACGTAAAAGATGGTGGGTGGCCCTTCCGGGCTGGGTACCTCGAAGGTTCTTAATTGCTCAGCTGCCTGGCATTCTATTTCTATTACAGGCTTGGTGATCCCTGGCGGGACCCTGACATCTTCTAGCAGGTCTTCGTGGCAGGGTGCCCCCGGCGTGGGGTAGATGGCGAGAGGAGCCGCCTTGAATACCCCTTCTTCTTGTGTAATAAGTGGCACATGTGGGGGAGCCACATAGCCTGGGGGCGGCGGCGGAAACCAGCCTCCTGATTCCATTTTCTTCTTTCCCTTGTCTTGGGCGGCTTGAGGAGCTAGCTTCGCCTTTTCCAGATACAGGTTGGCATCCGACAGGTGACACTCGAACACCTCGAACGGGTGGAGGTCAGCGAAGATTCTAACTTCCTTCCCTTCCCAGGGGTATTTGATGCACTGGTGTAAGGTGGAAGGTACCACTCTGTTCTGGTGCAGCCAAGGCCGGCCGAGCAACGCCTTGTAGGAGGTGTTGGAGTTGATGACGTGGAACTGGACCCTGGTAGTGAAGTCGTCAAAGGTCAGGTTGAACTCTGCAACCCCCATGGGCACTTCACATTTCTGGTTAAAGCCAGCAATTTTGACATTCTTAACCTCGACCAAGTGTACATCAAAGTAGTGCTTCTGGTACACTCGGTAAGGAAGTATATTCACGGCTGCCCCTGGGTCAATCAAGACCCTGTTGATGGGCTGGCCATTTAACTGCCCTTTCATATAGAGGGGTCTGTTGTGACTGCAGGTCGGCAGGAGCATATCATCCTCTGTGAATGCCACAACTACTTCAGGTATAATTTCTGCTAGACTGGCTTCAAGGTGTGCTGGCGTCTGGAGCGCGGCAATGATGGCTTGCCGTGTTTCTTCATCTAGGGACAGCATTTCCCACACGGTAAACCGGGTTGGGATTTTCTTGAGGTGCCTGACTATCCGCTCGGCAGCCCGCACCTTGAGCAACTTCATTTCTTCGGGCTTGCCACGCCTGCTCCCCTCCTGGGGTTGGGATGTTGGTTCAGGTGATGCCTGCTTTGTGGGTTCTTCTGCGGCCTGTTGTGCAGGCGGGGGCTGCTGGGCCTCCTCCGCCACTCGGATGAATTCGACGAGGTTTGGGACGCCGTTGAACTCTTCTTCTGGCTGAGCAGGAGTTGCAACTGGTGGAGTTTGAGAAATGTTCACTTTTCTGGCCGAAGGGGACCCTCGGGGGTGCGCCTGCCCGCCTGCTCGGGCTAGCAAGAACTCGGCAAATGAAGGGGTGCCTTGGTTCCTTGCACCTCCGGGGTAGAGACCCGATGGGGGAGGGATCTCGGTGCCACGGACCTCAGGGCTGGGGACCTGGTAGGGTTGTTCTCCTTTGAGCATGATGTTGAGGTTGTCCTGAGGAGGGTGCCCCCACTTCCTCCCTGATCTGGTGGCGTGCTGAGAGGTGGATGCTTCAGCTTGATTCACCTCAGTCGGCTCCTGGGGCGGCTCTTCTTCTTTTTCTTCCAGGGAGAGGGCAGTGTCGAACAGCGCCGAAAGAGTGTTGCAGGCGAGGATGACCTCCTTCTTTTTCTTGCCCCTGGGTCTTCTCTTCTTCTTCTTGCCTGTCGCAGCCATGGGCTGCATTTGAGGAAGCTCACCCCATAGGGGAGGTTCTTTTTCTATTTCAGCTTCTGCCCCTGGAACCAGTTCGAGTGACTCGAACTCCTCCCAGGGAACATACTCTTTTAGTTTGACAGGCTGGATTTCGGGCTGTTCATAATCTTCAAGGCCGTCAATGATAGCTTGGAGTCTTTCCACTGCCGGACTGATCTTCTGATGGATCTGCAGCGGGACAGAGCTCTTTTTGTTATGAGTGGGCCGCCTCATGACTAGCCGAGGGGCCGTGTCATGGCGAACCAGGCTTGCTGGGGGTGGTGTCGACAGGGGTGCCACGCTCCTCGGATGAATCCCTGGGGCGGGCCGAGGGACGTATGCTCTTCTGCTCTTGCTGGGTACAGTCTGCCAACCCCCCTGGTCTTGAGCTGGAGCCGAGACAAAAGTCTCATAAGTGGCGCGGGCACAGGCCTCCGCCCACTCTTCAGGCAGCTCCTGGTATAAGGAGATCATATTGATGGCGGAGGCTACGCTGGGCAGCTCATGCGGCTGCGGGGGGTCTACTTTATACTCCCCCATATCCAGCTCCCCATTCTTGATTAGAGACTCAATGACATCCTTGAAGACGTAGCAGTCTTCAATAGTATGCCCGAGGACCCGGTGGTACATGCAGAAGCGCGGGTCATCTTTCTTCTTCAGGTCGCCGGGTCTTTTAGGCTCTGGCAGTGTGATTTTGTTGTAGCTCGTGGCCCACTCGAACAGGAGCTTGGACTTGTCCCGGGAGAATGAATATAACTTGTTTCTCATCTTCTCCCTCAGTGAGGGGCCCTCCCGCCGCTCTGTGGTTCTGGGCGGAGGTGGGTTGGCAACTCCTTGGGCTTTTTCTTTCTGTTTTTCAAAAGCCTGGAAATCTAGTGTGTGCACCTCAGGGGGAGCTGGCTTCTTCTCGGCCTGTCTGGCCCTCTGGCTCGGCATGGTTGGAGTGGAGGAGTATCGGGCCAAGAACGCCTCGATCTCTGCTACCACGTTGTTCAGGCGGTCAAAGGTCTTGACCTCGGTGCCAATCATTCTTTCCAGGATTTCTTTCTTCAGGTTCTGTTTGCAGATCTGCACCACGTCCTCCTGATGCGGGGGGCGCTTGCACCTCATGCTAAGGTTTCTCCACCGCTTGATGTAATCGAGGGCCGACTCGTCAGCCCTTTGCCTCGTGGTGTAGAGTTCGGCCATGGTGACTTCCCTTTCAGCCACATAGAATCTTTCTTTAAATTTCTTCTGCATGTCGGGCCAGTCAGCTACAGATCCGGGCGACAGGCCGGAATACCACTCGAAGGCCAGCCCGGTAAGCGTTGAGCCGAAGAACTTCAAGAGGTAAGCCTCATCAGCAGCCAGATCTCCCATGACATTCACATAATAGGCAATGTGCTCCATGGGAGACCCTTGCCCATTGAATTTCTCAAACTTCGGTGGTTTGGTGATGCCGACCGGAAGCTTCTTTGCAGCATAGTGAGCCGGGTAGGGTACTCGATAGACGTCAAACGGCGCCTGATCACCATCGCCCCTCTCAGCCAGCTTCATGTCTATCATCTGTTCCAGCATCAGACGGCTAACTGCCGCTTGGTCGACTGGGTTTGGATAGAAGTGAGCGGGCTGTGCGCCTGGAGTAATCACCACGGTCGCCTGAGGGGCCATGGGAGACCCTTGTGAGGGCGAGGCCTGTGGTGGGGCCGATGCCAGACGCTGTGCTTGCTGCGGGGGTGCACTCCCGAGGGGGTTGGGCGTTGCTGGAGGAGGCACTTCAGAGGACTGCCCCCTGTCTGTAGGTGCTTCGGGCAAAACCCCGGTTTGCCAGGGTGCCGGAGGCGGTGCGTTCCGCTCACTGAGCTGCTTTTTAAGTGACTCAATCTCTTGCTGGAACCGTTGCATCATCAGTAGCATCGCCGGGTCGGCTGTGGGGAGAGTGGGCATGCCCCCTGTTTCTCCGGCCGGGGCGTCCTCGGATGATGTCGAGGGTATGCCGCTCGTGTCGCCGGTGGTAACCACGTTGGCCGTGAGGGCCAGGTGAGGTTCTTCCGGTAGGATCCCTTCGGCACCCGGGGGTGTCGCGCCGCCTGCCGCCCTCCCTCTCCTGGTGAGGGGTCCCGGCCTGCCGGCAATTCGGGCCACTTCTTCCGGATCGGAGGGTAAGGCCCCATACCGACCATGAACCCCTGCCATGTTGCAAGTGAAGGTCTGCCATTTCTTATTCTTGCTTCTCCTCGTCGCCCTCCTGGACGACCCTCCTGGGAATACCAGCCTGTCGAAGACCGATCGTCGGGGCGGTGTTTCCTCCCGGACAGGGGACTGGCGCGGCTCCTCCGAGCGATTCCTCGACTCAGCAGTGGGTGTGAGTCGGTCTCCATCTTCTTGGAAGGCGGAGGTTACTGCCCCCAGCAGTCTCTGTCGGCCGGCGGGGGTGCTACCCGGGCCTCGGAGGTAATTTCTCATGGCCTGCTCGATCCCTTCCCATTCCTGGTCAGGGAGAGTAGTCTGCGGTTGAGTGTCGACTACAGCGGCCGCAGGAGAATAGGCCCCGAATGTCGGGTGGGCGGCATTGTATCGGCGCCCCCGGCGACGGCGGCGGGCATCCTTAGGCAGCGTCGGAATGACGGGTGCCGGTCGGAGAGTCGGGGTCATCACCTCGGCCATGTCGCCTCTCCGGGCCCTCCTCGGGCGAGAAGTGCTGGGTCTTGCCTGGACAGGTGCAGTATGCTGGGCCTGCTTGGGCACCCAGACTTGTTTCAGCTGGGCCGGCCTGTGTGTCGGCGTAGTCTTGAGCGGGGTGGCGACCATAGCAGGCGTCGCCTCCTCCTTCAGCTTCCCGAGTTGTTGGAAGGAGTTTCGCACTGGGACGGCCGGGACGATGCGGTCTGGCGTCACTTTGGACTTCCTCCCATCCAGATGGACCCGGTGGGTCCCTATAGTCATGGTCTTGCCCGAGTTGGACAAACGGCGCCCCGGGCCAGCACTGGTGTTGTTCCTCCGAAGCCTTCTCCGGTGAGATGTCGATCCCTGGTGAGATGGGTCGGCGTCCTGGTGCACGTGGTGCACGTTGCAGCTGAGCGTCGTTGTCCGGACGCTATTGTTATTTTCGGCCACAGCTCGGCCGGTGACAGCTTCGGCGGCTCCCGGAGCGGGAGTGTTGGTTTGGTGCTCCTCGAGGGTCTGGACGAAGGCTACTCCCAAGAAGTTGGGGAAGCCGACTGTGGGAGGGAAGCTCCCGAAAGTGAGGGGGACCGCCAGGTAGCCGGTCCGGACGTGCATCTCGACGGGCTGGGGGCCACAGGTGACCGCCGTCATGCGCGCCATGTTCTGGTTGTCGTGCTTTCTGCATTTAGAGAAGTAGCGCAATTAGTACTACAAGAAGGGGGCCGCGGGGCCCCTAATTTCGGCAAAGAGATGAAGGGTGGATCAGTCCCACCGGGCGTGCCAGAGTTGTGGGCGCACTTTTCGCTTCGCAGACATTTTGTTCGTCCGTCGGGTTTCTTGGGTGCGTGGGCGTGCCAGTCACCGGGGTGACAATTTGTTCGGGCTCCGAGGAGCCCAATGTGCGCTCGATCTGACTTCGTCAGTCGATTGTGTGATTCGTGTCGGGACCGAATCCCGTCGCGCCATGAAGGTCGCGACGTCATTTACATCCCCCATACGAGGGAATACCCTTGATTAATTGCCGAAATTAGGGGCCCCGCGGCCAAAAGGGATAATACTAATTACGCGCGAGGGAGAGAAGGAAATAATTTGCGACGAGAGGTTGCATCTGGACCACAAGCCGTTAGCCTATGTCGGTCGCTTGGACCTATTATGTTCGGGCACGAGTCCGGGATGGAAACACGAAGGGAGACTGGGGCGAACCCGTTCGAATGTCTGCCGAGCGTGCGGCAATTTCAATGACGAGATGAAAAATATCCGGAACGAGAAACGAAATCCGGTCCGATCGGGGTGTCGGCCCGAGCTCAGGTCGGGACCGGGCTATGTTGGGGGTAATTCCCGAGGTCCGGATCCGGCCCGACAGGGTGGCATTATTGTTCCTTTTTACCCCGGGTCACGGGGAGATATGGGACTGCAATATGGGCCCTAGCGTCTTTTGTATGCTTGCCTTTTGTTCATTGTTGCATATTCTTCTCTGTCTTGTCGTTTGTTAATTCTCCATGGGTTTATGCCGGATGATTTTTTTTTCCTTTTATTTGTCATTGTAATTGTGATTATTATTAGTTCATTTACCATTTTCTATTACCCCTTTATTAGTATAAATTTTTTTATTTAATTTATTTACTATCATTAGTGCCCTTGTCACGAGGTATATTTACATGAGCATAGTGTGCCGGCGAAGGGCGAAATAGGGGCGTACCGCTGAAGCTGATAAGGGTGTACCGCTGAAGACAATTAGGGTGTGCCGCTGAGGGGGCTAGGGAGTGTGCCGCTGAGGGTTATTGGGAGTGTGCCGGCGAAGGCTGGGGAGAGTGTGCCGCTGAAAGGGGGTGTACCGCTGAAAGGCTGCAGGGAGCTCGTGGACTGTGCCGCTGAAAGGGTCAGGGAGTGATGGGCTAGCTAACAACGCACCGTCGACGGGCCAATCGGAACGTGGTGATGGAGGTTCGATCAGTTCTCGATCATCCATTTTTTTTAAGGCTTTTCTTTTCTTCTTATTTCAATTTATCTGTAATTTTGTATAAACTTCTCCCTTTGCCTTATCCTGTTCGGCCTCTTCCCGTGAATCGGAAGTTCGGGTTGCCGGGTCAACGGTCGGTTCAGCTCTCGTTGTGATGACGGCAGTGGCTTGGCTAGTCGGAAGATTTTATCGTTGATTGTTCCGTTCGTTTGTTACCTCCTTTTGCTTCTTTTAATCTTTTATTAGTTTCCCACAAAAATTCGGCAGCATCTCCCCTTGACCCGGGGCGTAAGGGAGATAAAGGGAACGCGCCCACATGGAGTGGCGGAACCCAACAACTGGAGGTGGGCCCCCCGAGGGGAGCAACACCTTTATAGAACCTCGGAAAATCATGAAAGGGAGGGCCACTGGCCGAGTTGAGGAGTGTGCCGCTGAGGGCTAAGAGCTGGGTGTGTCGCTGAAGCTTATGGGAGTGTGCCGCTGAAGGGCAAGCTGGGAGTGTACCGCTGAGAGGCAAGGAGGCTGTGCCGTTGAAGGCTGGTTTGGGGTGTACCGCTGAAGGGGCGAAGGGGGTGTGCCGGCGAAGGCTGGGAAGAGTGTGCCGCTGAAAGGCCAATATGAGCGTGCCGCTAAGGGCCAATTTGAGCGTGCCGCTAAGGGCCCATTTGAGTGTGCCGCTGAGGGCCAAGTGGGGGTGTTGAAAAGGTCCGTGAGACTAAGTATACAGGCTCAGGGGGAACGATTTATAGGCCATTCAAGGAAGAGAAGAGGGAGGAGGCTCAAGGCCAAGGGAGGGCTGCTGGAGATGAACGGAAGTGTTGTGTCGATGCGGTGGTTCATAAGAAATCGGAGAGAACGGAGAAGAGGGGCAATGCACTGCATGCATCGTGAAAACACGGATAGAAAACATTGGAAATGACGGAAAGAACCAAAGAAAGGGGGATTTTCATTCCTCAAGAGTAAAGGGGCCAAAGCCCTACACATGTGTTACAGGGAAAATGCCCACGACCAGGTGATGGGCGGGGGCAAAGACAAAACAAAAGAAAAGCCACCTAGGAGGGGAGGAACAGAACATAAAGAAAGCCCCCTACTAACCCCCTCCCCTGTTACATCAGGCTCTCTCTCTCTTACTCTTGCTTCTTCACGGTGATCGCCGGAGTGAGCCCCGCCGGATCCTCTGTCTCCCCTTTCTGTCTCTCTGTCTGTGTGCCCCTTTTCTGTGCGCCTTTTTCCCCCTCCCTGCCTTTTCCTGAAGCCCGAGGGGCTTTATATACACCTGGCAGCCGAAGCCCGTCGTCAAAGGCGGGAAGTCGATTGCCATCATGGTGGTCGACCTGCCCCATCCTCGGTGTCAGTGGGGTAGGCTACGTGGCCCAACGACCAGCTGCCACCTCGGACGGCTCCACTGCGCGCCATGGATGCCTAGGGTATGGGCTCTACGTCGCGCGTTGACAAGGGCTTCACGCTGTGCCGCTGAAGCGTTGAAGAGGGCGTGCCGCTGGGGAGCCAAAACGGCTTGCCGTTGAAGCCCCTGAATGGGCGTGCCGCCGAAAGGGCCTCAGGCCGTGCCGCTGAAGCCTCCCCTGGGCGTGCCGCTGAAGGGCCCCAGGGTGTGCTGTTAAACGGGCCTGGGGGTGTGTCGCTGAAGCCTCGCCAGGGCGTGCCGCTGAAGGCTCCCCTGGGTGTGCCGCTGAAAGGCCCCATGGTGTGCCGTTAAAGGGCCCTGGGGGTGTGCCGCTGAAGCCTCGCCAGGGCGTGCCGCTGAAGGCTCCCCTGGGTGTGCCGCTGAAAGGCCCCAGGGTGTGCCGTTAAAGGCCCCTGGGGGTGTGCCGCTGAGGGGCTTTCCAGGGTGCCGTCGAAGGCCAAGGCTTGGTGTGCCGTGGGAGGCTTTGTAAGCGACTTTTGGGCCCGTTTCGGGCACGGGTCAAGGCCCATTTACTTTTCCTCGGGGCCCACGAACTGTGGGGCCTTTGTACTCGATTTCTCTGGGGCTTCTTTACACGGCGCCGTCGATGACGCGGGGTCGGGCTAGATATTCCGGCGTGCATTTTCTGATGTCCACAGCCCCTGAATCAGGGCGTGTTCTTTATAGCTTCTAGGCCCTCAAGGTGAGGTATGCTTCTTCTTCAAATACCCCTAAGATGGGGGTGTGATTCTTGACTTCATTTGCCCTCAAGGCGGGGTGTATTCTTCTGCTTCCTCTGCCCCAGAGTGGGGTATACTTCTCTTTGTATTCCCATAAGCCAGGGTACATTCTTTTCGCTTCATGTGTCCCCAGGGTGGAGTGCGTCTTCCGCTTCTTATGCCCCCGGGATGGAGTGTATTCTCTCCATATGCCCCGAGCACCGGGGGTATCTTTGTTGCCCGTTGTGCCCCCAAAAGGAGGTGTATTTCTCTTCATGTGCTCTGGACACCGGGTGTATCTTTACTTTTTCATGCCCCCGAGGGGGGATTCTTCTTCCTCTGCCCCGACATGCCGGGGGATGTTTCCCTCTTGTGCACCCAAAGTGGGATGTGTTTTCGATAGCTCCTGTGCCCCCGTTGGCGGGGTGTATGCTTCTTCTTCAGATTCCCCTAAGGCGGGGTGTATTCTCTGTTGCTTCATGTACCCCTGAGTTGAGGTGGACTCTCTTCATGTGCCCCCATGGCGGGGCGTACTCTCTTTATGTGCCTCCAAGAGCGGGGTGTGGTTCTTTCTTCGAGTGTCCCCAGGTCGGGGTGTCTTTCTTCTTTAAATACCCCTAAGCCGGGACATATTCTTTATGACCTCTATGTCCCCAGGTGGGGCATGTTTCTTCTTCAAATACCCCTAAGATGGGGTGGCCTCTTTTCTTCTTATGCTCCCAAGACAGGATGTGCTTCTTCGAGTGCCCCTGAGCCGAGGCGTGTTCTTTACGGCTTCTATGTCCCCAAGCGGGATATGCTTCTTCTTCTGATGTCCCTAAGTCAGGGTTTGCTTCTTTCTTTGTATGCCCTTGGGCCGGGGTGAATTCTTATTTCTTATTCCCCATGGCGGGGTATGGTCCTTGCTTCTTATGCCCTCATGACGAGGTGGATGCATACTTCATGTGCCCCCCATATCAGGGTATATTTCTTCCTTGAATACCCCTAAGCCGGGGTGTGTGTTCCACTTCTTATGCCCCAGAGCGGGGTATACTTCTCTTCAGATGCCCCCAAGCTGGGGCGTGTTCTTTTGCTTTTTATGCCCCTAGATCGGGGTGAAAATATGTTGCTTCTTATGGCGCCTAGGTGGAATGTGTGTTGCTTCTTATATCCCCATGGCGGGGGTGGATCCTGCTGTTTCTTATGCCCCAGAGCGGGGTACGCTTCCTTTCACATGCCCCTAAGCCGGGGTGTGTCTTGTGCATCTTATGCCCCCAGAGTGGGGTATGGCTCTTCTCGCTTCTGACGCCCCCAGGCTGGGGTGGGTTCTTCCTCTTTGCTTCTCGTGCCCCCATGGCGGGGTGTATTTGTTTTTTGTGCACTCGGTTCTCTCCATGTGCCCCCATGGCGGGGTGAATTGTTCTGCTTCCTGTGTCCCCCGTAGCGGGGTGTATCCTTTTCCCATATGCCTCCATGGTGGGCAGGTTTCTTTTGCTCTTCGTGTCCCCAAGTCAGGGTGTGCTTCTCTCTTTGTGTGCCCCAGGCAGGGTATAGTCTTTCCTTCTCATGCCCCTAGATCGGGGTGCTTCTTCTTCAAGTGCCCCTAAGTCGGGGTAGATTTTTTTTGAGTACCCCTAAGATGGGGTGAGTTCTTCATGGCCTCCATGCCCCCCGTGATGGGGTAAGCTATTTCTTCAATTGCCGCTTAAGTGGGGTATACTTCTTCTTCATATGTTCCCAAGTCGGGATGTGGGTCTCTTCGCTTCTATGCCCCCGACCGGGGTGTGTTCTTGCTGCTTGTGTCCCCCGTAGCAGGATGTATTTTGCTTCTAGTGCCCCTAGAGTGGAGTGTATTGCTGCTTCTGATGCCCCCAAGGCGGGGTGTGTTTCTTCTTCAAAGGCCCCCAGGGTAGGGCGTATTCTTCCTGACTTCTATGCCCTTGGCGGGGTTGGTTGCCTTTTCCAATGCCCCTAAGTCGGGGTGTATTCTTCTCTTTCTTATGCTCCCCAGGCGAGATGTAACTTCTTCAAATGCCCCCAAACTGGGGTGTTTCTTTGCCTCTTCTTATGTCTCTCCGAGGTCGGGGTAGATTCTTCTCACGTGCCCCCTGTTGGCACTCAAAATATAATCCCTCGGCGACCAAGCCGCAAAGACGAATGATACGGCCCGCTGAAGCACAGAAGCCGATGAATATCAACTTATCAAAGAATCCTCGAGCTGACGGAGCCCCGAGTCACCTTGAAAGGGACACCGGGGGCTTTACCTCAGGAGAGTCGGAATGAACCCACAACCAACCGGCAGCGCGATCAAGCCTACCCAATGATCCGGCATCGACTTCGTCATGCCGCTACCCCGCATCCGTCGCCCGACCAAGGACGACGGTCTATCCAATGGCTCTCCTAAGGAGGAAGAATACTTGCGGCTGTCCACTACAAGGGACCGAAGGTTCTGTCAGTAGAAGACCCCGATTACCCGACGCGGGTTCGGCTTCTCGCCCTGAGTGGGCCCGTTAGTGGCCGATTGATCGCCATTCGAGGCAAAATCATCCGGGGTGCATCACCATCCCGCAAGGAAGCTTCGAACATGAGTCCGTCTCGACGAGAGGCACCGATTACGGTGACGAAGGTTAGACCAACGGGACACCAGTGTGTTCAGACCAGACACGCACGAAGTTCTGATCAAGACCGTTCGTCGTATCAAGAGCTTCGTCATCACCCCGTCAAGGCTCTCCAAGGGCCAGAGCGAGAGGAACAGTCAACTGGAGTCTCGGGAATCATCCCCGGACCCACCGGCCTAGCCGTGCTGGACAAACAAGTTAAAACGGCGCCTCTTAATACGGCGCCGTCAAACCGGCGCGCTAAAACCATGTGTCCCGGCGCCGTCAAAAACGGCGCACCCCCTTTCTATGGCGCTGATTTAACAAAAAGGCTATATAATAGCCTGCCTTCGCAAGAAAAAAAGAAGGAGAGGAGAACAAACAAAAAAGAAGGAGAGGAGAACAAAAAAAGAAGGAGAGGAGAGAGCCCAAAAAAAAACAAGGGAGAAAGAGAAAGGGGGGTAGAATCCAAAAGAAAAAAAAGAGAATTAGGAAGAGAAGAGAGGGGTCCAGAGAAAGGGGTTGAGGGTTTTTTTTTTCTTCTCAGAAGCTTCCATCTGAATCCTCTCGGCGGCCGACACCCTGCTCCACCCGAGCTCCCCGGAGTCGAAGGAAGAGATCGTTTGTTTTCTTTTCGACTTAGGTGGGTTTCTCTGTGTTTGCTCCCGGCGACCCCCCTTCCTTTCATCTTTGGTTTTCGCCTGATACAATGTAAGTGAGATAGGGGGAGGGGCGATGATACGAGCCTTTCCTCCCCCTTCTCTTACCACTATTTATCCCCCGTTTTCTTCGTTTCGAAGGAGCTTCCCCTGTTAATGTAATACGGCGGCCGTGTGACAACACCGGCGCCGGAATTTATATCTTCTGTGTATGTATATACCTGTGTTGTTCACGGAATGAATGAAATGCTGTCGTGGACAATATCTTCTACCTCGCGCATGTCCTCTCCAACCCCCCCTTTTGAGTGTGCATTTAATGATTTTCCCTACATGTATCTATGCCCCTGTATAGCCGGTTTCTCCGATGTTGGGTGTGCCTTCGGGCTATATGGATCAGTCATCCCCCCTTCCCCGGGGTCCTCTCGCTTTTGAGTCTGATGCAACAGTGGGGTCCGGCGTTGAATATGCCATGGACTTTGCGATCGGAGATGTACTTGTGTGCATATCTCCGTCTGTCTCCGCCAAGAGAGGAAGACCCTCCACCGTCCCCTTCGTGCTCTGTTTCGTAGTCCAGAGGGACGGGAAGAGCCCTCAGATGGCTCCCAGTTGTTCGACGGTAAGCCCCATGCGGATTTGTTCCCGAAGATCATAATATATATATATATATATCTGTGCCTCGGGCTATGTGCCGACCACATTATGTGCTGGTGATTGACCTGCTCGACCCGTGGGGCTCCATCGTTTTAATATGTCTCAAGACAATTAGTTTGTCTGTCTGGCGCCATCGAAGGATGTCTCATACCGCTTCATGTTTTGTCATTTGCACTTTGATGGGAGTATGCTGTGTAGCATCACTCCTGCAACCGGGGAGGGGGGACATTCCCCAAATCTTGTTTTCACCAATCATTTGGTTGACAGAGGGATCGTCTATCGATGACGAATCTCTCTACGAACCACTGGGTGTACAATGATGGGGCTAAGCCCTACAGTTTAGAATCTGCCGTCCTTAACGGACTTACCAGTGACCGTGGATGGTGTTCCCCTCGTAGGCTGGCCCTCGGGGACTCCTTCTCCATCTCGGTCGTCCCGATTCGAGTGGGGGGTGACTCGGGTTGCGTGCCCCTCGTAGGCTAGTCCTCGGGGTCTTCGCTCCCACATCAAGTCACCTCTGTCATTCATCATCACCCACGGACTCGGTGCCCTTAGCAGGTTAGGCCTAGGGGCTTTCCTTTCCATTCGGGTCCTTACCGGCCGCCGTCGTGCCACCCGGCCTTTAGGGGTTTGCTCCGCCACGTGAGCATCCTCTGCTTCTCCCCGACAAATCCTTTGGGATGGGGAGATGCTGCCGAAATTCCGGCTCGAACGAGTGTAAACTCGGAACAATCGCCGCGCTCAAGTGTGAACCTCGCGCGAGCCCGTGACTTGCCTTGGAATGGTTTGGGACCGATCCCGCAAATAATCAACTCAATAAATTCTCAAAATCACCCAAAACCTTTCAATAAATGCATAAATAAACCAAAGAAACTCATGTTTCCACGAAATCGGGCTAAATCGGCGTGATAACGCCTTAAAACGGCGTGGTCTTCCCGGCGCGCCCTACCCGGCGCGCCCTTACCGACGCGCCCCACCCAGTCAGCCGCACCGTTTTAACGGCTGTGTCCTTTTACCTACGGTTCTGGCACCGTTTTAAGCCCTTTACCTACGTTTCAGGGCGACATTTCAAGCGTTTTAGTCCCTTTCTTCGCACGCATTGTACCGGCTTCGTTCCGAATCATGTCATTGCGTCATTCCAACCTTTTTCCCGCTCATGGGATGATCTCTTATGCTAATCATGGAATGACATAAACTCTTCAACCAAATAAACTGAATAAATTAGCTTGTTCATGCTTGAATTGATGTGTCTCGAATCTTTGCCATCATGTCTTAGTCCGAGCATTCACGTCACATTAATGCATGACTAAACGGGTGTACCCTTGGTATATCAAATGATATTGCCAGAAGGTCAGGTCATGCTTGATCGGAGGCCTTGTCACGCGTGAAGGTGGTCTTCGGGCCTAAGTACTCCGCCATGTACCAGGGTCCACCTCAATAAACCTCGTGTAGTCAGTCATGGCATCTCGCATGATCACTTGCGTGCCCTGCATCTCCTATTCCGGCCTTGACAGCCCTTTATCTCGGCAATTAATCAAAGGTGTTCCCTCCTCGTGGGGGATGTAATTAACGCCATAGCCTTTATGGTATGGCGGATTGCTGGTCCCGACCGAACTTCACTCTCGCCCGATATGGGTCAGAATGAGCGCATCATAAATCGTCACTCATGTGACTGGCACGCCCGCGTCGTCAATTAGTCAGTTGATTACCAGTTAGTCAATTGGTTCATCGACCCGCGAACGAAAAGGGGGAAAAATAGAACCCGTCAAACACCCCCCCGGGTCGGGGGTGTATTTCTCTTCATATGCCCCCATATCGGGATATATTTCTTCTTCAAATACCCCCAAGCCGGGGTGCATTCTTGCTGCTCCTTATGCCCCAGGGTGGGGTGTGTTTCTCTTCATGTGCCCCACAGTCGGGATATGTCTTCTGCTTCTATGCCCCTAGACCGGGGTATGTTTCTTCTTCAAAGGCCCCAGAGTCGGGGTGTAGTCTTGTTGTCGGTTGTGCCCCCAGACGAGATAGAATCTCTTCATGTGCCCCCAGGAGCGGGGTGTATATTCTTTTGCCTCTTATGGCCCCCATGGCGGGGTATATCCTTCCTCTTGTCCCCCATGGTGGGGTGTGTGCATGCTCTCTTCGGGAGTGGTGGTCGTGCTTGGCCTCATTGCTGCAAAGTATTCCCCAGAGCGGGTAGCGATTCATCAAGCTACAATTGTGGATTGTTGGATCTTCTAACAGCCACTCGAGGGGCCGTCTTGTGCCGGATAGAGGCAGCAGGAAGGTGGAACGGACCGGGGCATTGTACCATGGACTTGGACCCTCCTAGAGCCAGGCGGGACGCCGGCCGTATTCTTGTTCTTCTGGTCGGCGATGCTTGCCAACTTTCCTTCCCCTTTTTTTGTGTAATAGACCAAGGTGGGTACGCGGGAGAGAGCTCACCCCCTAAGGGAGGGGATGAGTGGTTCGCTCCACCGCATCAATCCCATAGTGGTAATCATTATTCAACACGGGTGTCGACGGATATGGCCGTACAACACTCTCTCGCAAATTCTTTCTCTTCCTTTTTTTTGCTTCTTTCTTCTTTCTTCTTCCCCTTTTTTTTTCTTTTCTTTATTATTGCGGAAAGGGGGTCTGATTTCCCCTCCCTTCTTTTCTCTTTCTCTTCTCTCCTTTTTTTTATATAACAGCCCCCATGATTCTTAGAAGCTGCGTATGCTTCGAAGCAGTGTCCTCGAGGCCACTAAGGCAGCCGCACCGAGTCTGGCTTTTCCCCCCAAAGGACTGGCGAAGACAACACCTATAATTCATCAAGGCAGGCAAACATCATTTATTAGGAGGCCATGAGGCCCTGAATCCCGGCGAAGAGATGAAGGGTGATTTTGGTCCCACCGGGCGTGCCAGACTTGTGAACGCACTTTTCGTTCACTTATTATGTTTTTGTGTTGATTCGTCTATTAAGTGTCTGGGCGTGCTAGTCACCGAAGTGACAATTTATTCGGGCTCCGAAGATCCCATTGTGCGCTCTATCTGACTCGGTCAGGCGATTGTGTGGTTCGTGTCGGGACCAAAATCCACCGCGCCATAAAGGTCGCAGCATCATTTACATCCCTCATACGAGGGAACACCCTTGATTAATCGTTGGGATTCAGGGCCTCATGGCCAAGAAATTAATTGCAGGAAAGGTCTATTAGGAAGAATTGAAATTCCCATACGAGGGTGAGAAGAAAACATTTGAGATTACGTCGGTCATGTGCTAACCATTTTAATATTCGGATGAATGTCCGGCTCGAGAAAAGCACAATCGTCGCGGGAAGACCGGAGCATATGTATGCCAGAACATGGTAATTTATTGTTCAGAAGAACGGGAAACGTTTGGTTAAACCTCGGTTAGAGCGGTCGAAAACTGGTAAATCTGTTGGCCCAGTGCAAGAGCAAGCTGCGACCATACCGCGGTGCCCCCCCCCCCCCCCCCCCCCCGGTCGAAACAAGACTTGCATGAGCGTCATTAATATTTCCGGTGCCAAGGGGTGATAAGGGAATATCCGTTGAATCGGCGGAAAAGCCCTGTGTCTGGGGAAGCGGGTGTTCGAAACATGTCGGTCATTCGGGAGACCGTTTAATATTTGGACGGGAGTCCGGCTCGAGAAGATTGCAATCGTCGCGGGCAGACCCGGAACATATGTATGCCCGGGGTACGACAAATTTATTATTCCTATGAATTGAAAACATTCGATTAAATCCCGGTAGTGTAGTAGGAAACTAGTGAATTTATCGGCCCGGTGCGAGATCGAGTCAGGACCATTTCGAGGGTGCCTCCCGCAATCCAAACGAGGCTTGCGTGGGCATCGTTAATATGTCCTGTGCCGAAGGGCAACGGGAAAGAGTCCCGGGACTAGATTCTAAAATGAAAATGTGTACAGAGACAGCTGGCTATAGGCCGAGGATGTGGGTCAGACAATGATCATGATTAGGGTGAACCCGTGGTCTAAGCATGACCCACGAAGGTCTTATTGATATTCCCATGTGTAGGGCTCGGAGATGACGATAACCGCCTTGTTCCATTTGGTTTTTTATCGGTCATTCATAGACCACTTTATGTTCGGACCAAAGTCCGTATTGAAGGCACAACGTAAATGGAAATAAACCCGTACAACTGTATACCGAGTTTACGGTAGTCTCAATGAAAGGGCGGAAACGAATCCCAATGAGAACGAGTCCGGTTTGCCAAACTATCGGCCCAGAGCAATGTCGGATTACGGCCATATTGGAATGGCTCCCAAGGTCCGAACCCGAATTGGGAAGGCGGCATTAATGTTCCCTTTATACCAGGTCTCAAGGAGAACGAGGTTGCGGAGCGGGTCTCATCATTTTATTATTATTTGAATTTTTATCATTATTATTTTGTATTTTTATATATTTCTCTAGAGTGAGTTTGTTGTTATTATTGCTTATTTATTTTTTATGATTTATTTATTTATTATTGTCATTATTAGGTTTATTATCATTGTTTGTACATTTTATTATCACTTATTTGCTTGTCGTTTTTTTTGTTGAGTCTGCTATTATTATTTATTTATTTTTGTTATCATTTATTTATTTACCATTCTTATTGAGTTTATTATTATTATTCATTTATTTTTTGTTATCATTTATTTGTCCATTTATTATTTTTTAAGATTATTATTATTATTATTACTTATTTCTTCATCATTCTCATTTATTTATTCATTTTTTTGGAATTTGTTATTGTTGATTATTATTATTAGCATTATTGTTTGCTATTATCTCTCCCTTTTTGAGTTTGATGTTATTATTATTATTATTTTATTTTTTTGTATCATTATTTGTTTATTTATTATGTTTTCTTTTAGCTTGTTATCATCATTATTATTATTATTATTATGCCGGGAGCGTGCCGTTAAAGGGGGAAAGGTGTGATGCTGGAGGGGCTAAGGAGTGTGCCGCTAAAGGGTTAATGAGTGTAATGCTGAGAGTGAAGGGTGTGCTACTCGAGAGGCTAAGGAGTGTACCGCTGAGAGTGAAGAGTGTGCTGCTGGAGGGGCTAAGGAGTGTACCGCTGAGGGTGAAGAGTGTGCCGCTGGAGGGGTTAAGGAGTGTGCCGCTGGGGGTGAGGAGTGTGTCGCTGGAGGGGCTAAGGAGTGTACTGCTGGAGAGTTTGAAGGGTGTACCGCTGGAGGGGATGAGGCTGTACCGCTGGAGGGTTGAAGGGTGTACCGCTGGAGAGTTTGAGGGGTGTTCCTTTAGTTGATTAGAATGTTTTATTGTTGTTGATTTTATTTGTGTGTTGCTTTCTCTTTGTCTTTTAATTCGTTATTGCCCCATTTGCTTGTTATTTCCTTTTATCTTTTTAATATGTTATCGTTTCTAACAAAAATTCGACAGCATCTCCCCTTGACCAGAGCGTAAGGGAGATACAGGGAACGCGCCCACATGGAGTGGCAGAACCCGACAATTGGAGGTGGGCGCCCGAGAGCAGCAACACCTTAATAAAATCTCGGAAAACTCAGAGGGGACGACAGATAGGAAACACTGGGCTAATGCAGCCTAAGGATACCCTGATTGGAAGGGAGAGGGCCAGGTGTGCCGGTAAGGGCTGGTTGGGGTATGCCACTGAAGGCACAATTAGGGTGTGCCGTTGTTAGGGTGTGCCGCTGGAGGTACAACTAGGTGTGCCGCTGAAGAGCATGAAAAAGGTGTTGTGCAACTAGGGCACTTCAAGAGTGTGCCGCTGGGGCACCAAAAAGGGTGTGCCGCTAGAGGCTACCATGGGTGTGTGTCGTTGAAGGGCGTGAACGGCAGGCGAGGAAGGCGAAAACAAATGGTGAAGGCCAGGGGTCTCACGAAGAGGGCCAAGACAGAGGGGGAGGAGGGTTCAAACGCATGCATCCGGGCATAAATCAAGCACGGTAGTAAGACGCCCAAAAAGAGGGATTTTCATTCATAGAAAGAAAAGGCCATAACTGGCCGTGTACTTCAAAGCATACATTCCAACCCAGACGGGGGAGGAAGAAAGAAAGAAAGGAAAAAGAAGAAAAGAAGAAAAGAAAGAAGAAAGAAAGAAATACAGTAGGGGAGGGGAACGGAGTATGAACTCCACCCTTCCTAGACCTCACTCTCTCTCTTCACTCACTCTTCTCCTTCTCTCTTCTCTCTTCCCTTTGTGTGGACGGCGGTGGTGGAGCAGCAAGGGGGAGCAGGAGCCTCTCCCCTTCCTTCTTCTCTTCCTCTCTTCTTCTTCTTCTCTTTTCTCTGTTGTGTCTGCCTCTGCGTGTCTCCGTCTCCTTCTCTCTCGTCTGTTCTTCCCCCCTTTTCTTGGCCGAAGAAGGGGGCTTTTATACCCTGGCAGTGGTGAGATCGGTCGAAGGCGGGAAACGCCCGACGGGCATTGAATGGGAAGTGACTTCTTCGTCCTTGGTGGCAAGAGGGGTAGGCTGCGTGCCTTCCTCTCCGGGTGACACCTTAGCTAGTCCACTGCGCGCCAATGGATCATAGGGGATGGGCATCACGTTTGCTCTGCCGGGGCGTGCCGCTGAGGAGCCTGGACAGCGTGCAGTTGAAGGCTGCCAGGGCGTGCTGTTGAAGGCTGCTAGGGCGTGCCGCTGAAGGCTGCCAGGGCGTGCTGCTGAAGGCTGCTAGGGCTTGCCGATGAAGGCTTTCAGGGCGTGCTGCTGAAGGTTGCCTGGGGCGTGCCGTTGAAGGCGGCCAGGGCGTGCCGCTGAAGGGCCTTGAGGGCGTGCCGCTGAAGGCTGCCAGGGGCGTGCCACTAAAGGCTGCCAGGGCGTGCCGCTGAAGGGCTAAATGGGCAGTTCTAAGCCTGTTGTGAGTGCGAGTTGTGGCCCATTTGATTTTCTTCGAGGCCCATGGATTATGGGGCTCTTGGTGGTTGATTTCTCTTCACTGTCGTGATTCCGGAGATAGATTAACGACAGTGTGTGTCCGTTCGGGGAGTCCGAATGTCTCCTCTTTCATGCAGTTTCTTCAGTTTGCGGTTGTTGTTGATGCTGGGCTAGTTGGGACATGCGGGCGTGCAATTTTACACATCCACACTTCCACAAAAATTATGGTGGCAAATCATATACATCTGGAAAGGTCATCTAGAGAGCTTTCTAGGCAAGGTGGTTTCATCATCGTTCGAGCACCGAACTGCCTGTGAGAGCCATCCTCCTTAGACTGCGCAATCTAACTCCTGCAGAAGACCAGAGGCCTAGCTAAAGTGTGACCACGGCCGCTCCTATGGGAGGTTTTTAAACCCCTAAAGGGCGTCAAAACAATGGGAGGAGTAGGTGATGATATGCAGATGAAGAAAAACGTGGAGAGAGAACAAAGATGATGATTGCACACAATGAAGAACGCGACGAAGAATAATTAAACTATGACCCAAAATGCAAATACTCCCTGAACAGAAGGTTTGTGTGGATGTAGAAAGCCTTCCTCCCTGATTGTAGGTCGCTTGAATATTCAGTATAGCTTCGCCGTGACCTTAAAATCTCCCCCCCTTTCAAAGCTTGGCATTATGGTCCTATTTATAGAGCCTTAGAAGCCAGCCCCAAAATTAGGATTTCCAATGATTTTTAGCTCGAGATTATCAAAGATAAGTTGTAGATAATAGAATTATCTCTCAACCAGAAGAAATGACATCGAATTTGGTTCAATATTCGCAGAGGAATGGTTGGAGAAAGTTGGGATGAAATCCACGAAGGGAGAGAGAAAACCCTTAGCTTTTTCAGCAATCGGACCATTGAGCGGTCTTGTGATAGACTGCCCAGGCCTCTGAGCGACCGGTCACCAGATCGTCCAACATGTCGGTGGAAATTAAGTAAATAAGCAATATTATCCAAATATCCATCGAACTGACCGATCTTTTCACCGTTGGACTCTCATGAATTGGGCGATTCTTAATGGACCACTCAGCTCATGGAACGGCCAAACCCCAGCCGTCCAACGCCTGTCGGTGATAAATCAAAATAAATTATATAATTAGATAATTATCTGAACAACCAATGAATCTGGGACTCTGGGATATGGATGGTCATATGCCTGCCGTTCAATTAGTTTGAACGATTAGATATGAATCGTGCAAAAGCTTGTCGGTGAAAATTCAGATAAATCACCTTAATATCCAGTAACTAGTTATACAGTCCATAATCAACCACGCAGTTACTGGACGGTCAAATGAGGGACCACGTAATGGATGGACACTCAAAAATCATTAAAATGTGAAAAATCGAGACCCATTAAACCCCGAATTGAAGCAGACCAAGTCAGGGACGGAGGTACCCATAAAATAGGTCCAATAAGCTGCTTGAAAATAGCCCAACGAGTAATAGACAACTCGAGACATCAACAAATGATAGTAAGAGAAATGACTCAACTTATCGGCAGAAAACAACCGGGCCATGCTCGTTCCCACGAAGAAAAGCCTATCATAGTCTAAAAGAAAAAAAGGCAAAAACCCAAAGATAAGAGAGAGAAGACAAAAGCATAAAAAGGAAGCAAAGAGACCATGGGGATGGGGAGAGACAGACACTATAGACATAAAACCATTCGTGAGATCTTTTTATTTCTATGATTCACCAATTACAAAAGGAAGAATAGATGCAAGAGAAGAAAGAAAAGAAAATAAACATATAGGGTTGGTGGGGGGTAGAAACAGAGCACTGAATCTTTCTCCCCCTTCCTCACCTCTCTTCTCTCTTTCTCTCTCTCTCTTCTTCCTTTCCCTTCACTCTGTTGTCTCTCCTTTTTCTTCTTCTATTGTATGGATGCCTTTGGACTATCTCTTCCCCTGAAGCTTCCTGTAGGGTTGTTTTCGTATGTCTATGTGCCTCCTTTCTCCACTGTAGCCTCCTCTATATAGGGCTGCAGGGGGCAGATATGAGGGACCCTGCTATGCTATCGGATGGGCTATAGTTGGCTGTCGATTGGGCGCTTACGTGCTACCGAATGAAGCTTTAATGGTGTTGTTGTATGAGGCTTAGGCGGGCTGCCGTATGGAGTGAAGAACCCACCAAAGGGAGGCCGACTACCATTTGAGCTGTTGGAGGGCTACTAGATGGCCATTCAACGTGCTACCAGTTCAGCCGCATGGGGGCTACCGGATGGGGCAGCTTGAGTGCTATTGGTTGAGGCCATGGGGGGGCTGCCGGTTGAGGGCAGTCGATTCAAGGAGTGATGTGCCGCCGGTTGAAGCCATGGGGGGCTGCCAGTTGAGGGAATGAGGGGGCTACCGGTTGAGGGTTGCCGGTTCAGGGAGCCCCCTTTTCCCAATACAACCCTTGCTTCTCTTTTTTTCCCTTTTTCTTCTCCTTTTTTTCTTTTGGTATTTTTTTCTTTTGTCCTTATTTTCTTTTCTTTTCCCTCTTCTTGATGCCTGGGCTTCCACACTCCGGACCATGGCGGTATGTCTTCAGGGGCATCTCGAGCTCGTTTGATTTTGAATGGAATTCATCCATCAAGACACAAACCTACGATTGCACGATGTCTCATATATGATACGACACCGCCATCACTGGTGTTAAAATTCGGCCGTTCCAACATCTCCTTGTGTCTTTTCACTACTGGATCTATACAATCGAGCCCACGACAATCTGCTTTAGGAATAACTTAAGCCTCCCAAAATTTCTGTCATATTGTGGTGTATTTGTTCAAATTTAGTGCACCAATGAAGACTCGAGTAGGGGTACCAGATGGGGCTCCCACCTCTCTCTTCTTCTTTTTTATTTGATTCTTGTTCTTTTCTTCTTTTTTGCTAGTGTTGGGGCTACGGGTTGTAGCTTTGATGAGGGTGCTAGTATGGCAGATCCCCCCTTTTTTTCTTCTTTTCTTTCTCCATCTTCTTTCTTTTCTCCTTTGCCCAATGCGGGGCTTTGAAAAATATTCATGTCATCATTTTTGACTATTTTCTTTTAACTATCCTTGTTCATCCTAGTGGGACTTGTTACTATCGATCTCAAATTTTAGATGTCAATAGAGACTGACACATATACATGTGGAGACATATAGACATGCACATATAGACACAAAGGGAGATATATATAGAGACCCTTACTCACACCTAGAGAAACGCTCAGACCCATCGGAGAGGAGGAAAATATCATAGGGAGTAGACTTCGAGCACTCACCAAGTGTGAGCACATCCCAGGATTCATCTCTGACCCCCAGGCTTGGCTACTCCTCTCTCACATACACTCTATCATCGCCTTCATTTCCTATTGCTCTTCACCTCGCCATGGTCTTTATTTAAGCATCGAAGGGTTGTCCCCTAGGATAACACCCAGAGCTCCTTCTGACACTTTCTTTCTAGTATTTGCAGACTTCCATGGGTGTTTAGACATTCTTCCCCAAGCAAAAAAATCTTAAAAGTATGGTACGAGTTTTAGAAAATCATTTTGTCACCTTTATAGCATCAATGTAGTTGCATTTGTATGCAACATTAATATATATATATATATATATATATATATATATATATATATATACACGCGCGCGCGCGCGCACACATACCATGAAAGATGAAAACAGAATAATTAATCATCCATGTGGTATAATGTAATTACGCACTATTAGCTATTGTCAGGGGTAATTAATAGATGTCACATGACATTTGAGGATTAAATCCTCCCCCTTCCCTTACCCCACCTTATTACATACATCGGAGGAGATCAAGGATGCCGATGATGGGCGATCGACAACCATCAATTATATATAATCAACTAGCAGTTGCGTTTGCACACGCATTGGCCCTTGAAAAGAAAGAAACCCCTGCAGCGACCAGTATCAAACCCCAAATGTTTACAGTTTTTCTTACAGTTGAAAGTGAAAATGCAAAGACCCGTGTAGATGGGGATTGGCACACCACACTCTTGCTGCACCACCACCACCTGTTGTTTTTTGCCTGCCGTAGAAGAAGAAGAAGAAGAGGAAGAAGAAGGTACAACCCAATCAAGGCATGCAGATGAGACCACACAATATATTTATCAGTACTTGTGACAATGTATACTTATTAAGTTTATAATTAAGTTTAAAATGTTTTACATATAAAGCACTGTTAAATATATATTTTCAAATATATCTTTTCTAGATTTGTATTAGTAAAGATATCTGTGATGCCATCAAAATAGTGTAAAAATACTACCGTAGTTAACTTTCGTCGATAGACAGACAAATGTTCTATAAAGATTTGAATATTCTCTCTATTTGATAATTAAAAGACTAAAATATCTCTCATAAATCTTAAATTCCCCACATCAAAAGAGAGATGAGTTGTAAAGAGAGAGGCGATTGTGAGGGAGAGACTGTGAGATAGATAGGGGGAGAGAGAGATCCCTCTCCCCTCCAGCGTCCCCCACTCCCCCTACACCTCGACCATCTCTCTCACCCCCCATCCTCTCTCTCCCCTCCGGTGCCCCCCCCCCCACTCCTCTTGCACGCTTTCTCTCTCACACCTCCCATCCTCCCCCTCCCTGTCACCCCCACCCCACCTTGGCCCTCTCTCCCCTCTGGCAAGCCCCTCCTCTCTCTCCCCTCCTATCCCCCTCTCACCTCTCTCATCTCTGACAAACCCCTCCCCCTCACTACTCACGTATAGCCCACCCTCCCCTATACACTCTTCTTTGCTCCCTCTACCCCGCTAGAAAGCCCCCCTCCCCCTCCTTAAAGTCGCAAACCCTATACCCCCCAATGATCCTGTTGTTGTACGTACCGGCCTCTCCTCCAGCAACCCGTGCTACGTACAAACTGCAGGTTAGAGTGAGAGGAATGAAGTTGGGAGAGAGATCAATGCAAACTTCTTGGCCTGCATGATTATCCTCTCTCTCTCTCTCTCTCTCTCTCTCTCTCTCTCTCTCTCTCTCTTGATCTAGTTAAAGTGAATCATGGTTAAATTCACGGTGGGTCATAGGAGGTCACGAAGATGTCATTTTTACACTATTTTGATAAAATCAAGGACATCTTTGCCCATGCAAATACGTGTATGATATATTTGCAAATATGTATTTAACAATGATTTATATGCAAAATATCTTTAAGTTTAAATATAGGAACCGATCGATGGGAGATGAGATGTAGAATATATATGTATTTATTATTATTATTATTTTAAGGGGGGGTGCTGGGGTGTTGGGGCGAGGGGAGGGAAATAGCAAGAAAGGTTTTTTTGTGTATGAGATATCCACATCATGTCATAATATATAGAAAGAATTAAGAGAGATATTTACAATATACATAATCCTAGAATTTTAAGTATGTGTTAATTTTTTCACTCTGTACCCCTATATTATTATTTATACTATATATTATGTAGACATCCATATTAAGGAATATTATTTTAGTTATACCCCTCATATATATTATGTGACTGTCCAAATTAATGAAAAGAATACAATATTGAACATGATATAATAAGGTTTTAGAGGGGTATATATAATAGTATGAGACATTATAGATATAAATATTATTAATTTAGTCATGTGACGAGATTAATTAAAGGTTGATTAGTCTTCACTTCATCCCAAGTCATCTAAAATTAATTAATTTTAAAAAGAGATAAGTGATCACGAAAGTAACTAATTACATATATGATGGAATAGTATTTATAATGGAAAGTAGATATTTTAATTAATTTGAAGAATCTTGGTCCCCCGTAAAAAGGAATATATAAGAATCTAGGAATATATATATATACGTAATAAATTAGTTTTCCCTAGAAATAAAGATATGAAAAGAGACGAGAAAACACCATACTAATCGCTTCTTCCCTTTCCTAAGACCATCACAACTCTCTCTTAGCATAAACTAATGTGGATAATATACATGGAGATATACATAAATATGTAGATATGACTATGGGGAGACGGGGAGGGAGAGAATAATTAAGCAGGGGAGCGTCTACTTACCACTGGACATAACAAGCAGCATTAGGAGGCTGCAAGTGATCAGTGCAACCTTCTTGACCTGCATGGTTATCCTCTCTCTCTCTCTCTCTCTCTCTCTCTCTCTCTCTCTCTCTCACTCACTCACTCACTCACTCACTCTCGCAGTCTTGCTCGCTCTCACTCTTGGGTCAAAAGGATTTGTGGGGTTAATGTGTATATATATAATGTCAGCTGACCAGGCTTAGCGTGTACTTCTCATTCAGGGAAAGAGTTGCTTGTGGCCAAAGCCAAGGTGCCGTTCTCTGGGATAGAAGAGATCATCACCCGGGTTCCAACCGTAATTAGTAGGCTAGCAAGCTGGCTGAAACCTGAATTCTATATTATATATATGTCCTGAATCTTTTTACATCCAAGAGCATTAATTATTAGGTCAAGGGTTTTCCATACATATTTTGCACTTAATTTATGGCTATTACTTCTCCGGGATAGAAGAGATCATCACCTCTGTTCCAACCGTAATTAGCTGGCTAGCTAGCTGGCTGAAACCTAAATTCTCGATTATATATAAATGTCCTGAATCTTTTTCCGTCCAGGAGCATTAAATATTAGGTTAAGGGTTATCCACATATATCTTGCACTTAATTTATGGCTACTAATTCTTCGGGATAGAAGAGATCACCACCTAGGTTTCAACCGTAATTAGCAGGCTATCTAGTTAGTAGAAACTTGAACTCTCTATATATTATATATATGTCCTGAATCTTTTTACATCCAAGAGCATTAATTATTAGGTTAAGGGTTATCCATATATATCTTGCACTTAATTTATGACTACTAATTCTCCGAGATAGAAGAGATCACCACTTGAGTTCCAACCGTAATTAGCAGGCTAGCTAACTAGCTGAAACCTGAACTCTCTGTATATTATATATATGTCATGAATCTTTTTACATCCAAGAGCATTAATTATTAGGTTAAGGCTTATCCATATATATCTTGCACTTAATTTATGACTACTAATTCTCCGGGATAGAAGAGATCACCACCTGGGTTCCAACCGTAATTAGCTGACTAGCTAGCTGGCTAAAACCTGCATTCTCTATTATATATAAATGTCCTAAATCTTTTTACATCCAGGAGCATTAATTATTAGGTTAAGTGTTATCCATATATATCTTGCACTTAATTTATGGCTACTAATTCTCCGGGATAGAAGAGATCACCACCTGGGTTCCAACCGCAATTAGCTGACTAGCTAGCCGGCTAAAACCTGCATTCTCTATTATATATAAATGTCCTGAATCTTTTTACATACAGGAGCATTAATTATTAGGTTAAGGGTTATCCATATATATCTTGCACTTAATTTATGACTACTAATTATTAGTCAACTGTAACCACCTGTTAACAGAACAAATATATATATATATGGTCGTCACTGAGTTGCTTGAAGGATTTTGCATATGCTTTCATGTGTCGATACCATTTGAAGTGACACATTCGTCAGAATTAATGTTCCTAGGTGTGCAAAGGTGAGGTTTTTAATTGAAATTGGGATACACCGAGGCTCCACTTGGAAATCAATAGGTTGAAAGACTCTAGCCGTTGAAATTTTATGAACGTACACAATTAAGTGCATATTAGCAAATTGTTAGGATCAAATGGTTATATAATTATTTTATCGATTGATGGGAATTAAGGATTATATCTTTAAATCGATCATTATGATGTCTACACGTGTACTCCCTCCCTAGACTTGTCAACAGATCCGTATATATATCTTGATCTGCTTCGAGTTTGACTCCACGTTGTAAGATATCCGGATCGGCTTCGAGTCAGATTCCACATTATAAGATAATATTCAAATTTGTATTTGTTTTCTCAGATATATATGGATAATATTCAAATTTGAGTTAGAGTGGATACGCATATCGTACCATTCGCTACGTAAAATGTCCGTCCATAAATTAGTGTGATGAATGTCTATTAATTATATATATATATTTCATCAAAATTATTACCATTAGAGTCATTAGAAGTGTCCTTTGATTTTTTACTTAGTATTATTTTTTCCCTACTTATTCATCATGTTAATAAAATTAAGAACAATCTCATGTAGAGTGTGTTAAACTTGTGCATGCCTTTCCACGTTCTTCATGTCATGGTCATGCAATTTAATCTAAAACCACAATACTTAACCAATTTATGTGGTGATATGGCCAGATTTGATATTGGAATAGGATTTGCCACCCTTTGAAAGAGAAAATGTGAGGTCCACTTCTCATCTCACACACACGAAGACTTAACCGACCTCGGGTGAGGTATTCGACCCCACCCTGCCAGATTTTCAAAGCGGGCAAGGTTCTGGATATTCTTCGCAAATTGCGTAGTGTCCCATCGGTTCGATAACACAAACAAAACATGGATATGCAAGAACAGGAAATTGTGGCCACGTGGGTGTAGCAATAATTAGTGAATGACGGATCCACCAAAGCATTAATTGTACGTACCCTCACTCACTACAATAAGCACATAGACTGCGTACATCTACGACGCATGTCATAGGTCAATGAATCGTTAAAAAAAATTAAAAAAAAAAGCAGACAAAGAGTTACATAAAGAAAAAATATAACATATTTGGAAGGGTTTTCAAATTAATAGTCAATGTCACACTCAAGCTATTACCGGTGTTTGTTTCAGAATTTATCGACCCGGTGCGTCTCACACCGACTCGCACGACTCGACCCATACCGGGTCAGTCGAGTTTTGAGTCGTCACTGAGTCGACCTATTATTTTAATATTATATTATATTATATTTTATATATAATATGTATTTTTTATTTTATTATATTAATTTATATATATATATAGTGATGGTTTAAGATGAGACGGATCAGATCGAGACGAGAGAGACCCGACTCAACCCAAACATCCTGCATGCGATCAATCATGCAGCATCCATCGGCACATGGCAACGTGGGGAATGCATGTACGTGTCAAATCTTTCATAAGGCCATTGGCATTCGGGCATATCAGCAGCCAGAAGATCCAGCAAAGCCCAGAAAAATCCACAGGAGCCACTCTTTCGATATGGCACTCCCCCCGAAAATTAAGTTAATGATTAAGGTTTTGATTATATCGGACTGGGTCTCGGTGAACTTTAAAACTGCTTGCTGCACGTACGTCATTACTCCAACCCCCCAGCTTAAAACCATAGATCTGTTTCGATCACCCAAGATTAATTAATGAAGTCAAAGTTGATTTCAGAAGAAGAAAAATGTTTAACTACGTACGTACATCTGGTTCTCCGTTCGTCATAAATGCCGAACCACTTGGGACAAGAGTCCCTAACAAACACTTAAAACAAATAAAAGAAGGGAAAAACTAACATCCGATCGAAAAACCAACATAACAACCAAAATCGAGAGGAAACAAAAGACTGTACACTCACTCAGCCATACAACTGGAAACAGGAAGTTCGAATACCCCAACACTACCAAACCCTAACCCTAAGAGCCCACTGCACCTCTCTTGATCAGGTGACGGAGATGGGTTGCTGCGTGGGTGGATCCACGCCCTTCCCCTTGTTGGGATCGCCGGCGGTGATATAGAGGGAGCAGCTAGGACAGAGGGCAATCTCCTCCCCAATCCGGAGGTCCTCCCATGCGATCTGGAAGAGGTCCCCGCAAGGGTGTATGCCTACAGCTCCTTGTTTCACTCCATGCCCTCCATCTCCACATCTTCATATGACATCTCTCTCTCTCTCTCTCTATCTATCTATCTATCTATCTATCAACCCTCCATCTCTCTCTCTCTCTCTCTCTATCTATCTATCTATCAACCCTCCACTCTTCTGGCGCACCGACACGATCACCATTGAGACCACAGTCAGCTGGAGCCACCGTAGCCACGAAGAGGGGCAGGAGACCAAAGTTAAGGAGGGGGTCGGGGAGATGGTTTCCCCCACCCCAAAGGAGACCGGGGAGGAGCGGGAGCCGAAGACGAGTATTAAATATTGGAAGGGCCGGAGCGGGCAGGGAGAATGCCAACGTTGTCGTACGTCAAGTGGCCACTTTCCACCCTCAGCAGCAGCACACAGCAGGAGTCACGGTGCTGATGCTAAGAGTGCCATGGCTAATGTTTAGCTTTCTTAGTATATTCAATTTATGGAATAATTAAAAATATTTTAAAGATGAACAGTAACCTAAACTCATAATTAATGTCATTTTTGACTCTTAAATTTAATTTGTGAGATTGATGATGTTATTTATAAAAAAATATTTCCATGGTATATCCAATTTATAGAATACATTAAAAATATATAAATATTAAATTAAAATATTTGTTAAGGTGAACAGTTACCTAAATTCATAATTAATATTGGTTTTCACTTTTAAATTTTGATTAGTAAGATTATCAATGTTATTTATAGAATTTATTTATTTCTATGATATATTTAATTTATTAAATATATTTAAATATTAAAATATTAAAATAAAATATTTTTAAGAAGAATGATAACTTCAACCCGCAATTAATATCTTTTTTACTTTTACATTTTAAATAGTTAAACTATTGATGTTATTTATCAAAAATCATTTTCATAGTATATTCAAATTATAGAATATACTTAAAATTTTTAAAAATTAAAATAAAATAATTTTTTAGATGAACGGTAATCAAAACCTATAATTAATGATATTTCTATGTTAAACAACGCATAGCGTGAATAACTCATTTTATTCTACCCCGATTCATTTATCCGAGTGGTCATATATATTAAGGACAAATAATTAACGACAGTTTTATAAACTTTGAGATTGATTTTAAGTGGTTGCTTCATGTTTGCGTACGTGTTGTGAAGGCAAATGACAACTAATTTGGGTTGGCGGGTGTTTAGTCCCATCGAAATGAGCCTGCGTATATATGTAGTTTGATCTTTCAAATGGATCTTAGATGGGCATCCACGGCAGGGCGAATCCCCGCTTGAGTGTTGGAATACTAGTTGTTGAGGGCAGATGACACGTAGGGATGCTCATGTGACTTGGTTTAGTTAGTTTTCTATGGGTAAAATTAAATTATAGAAATTAAAATCAGATCCACATATTTTATTTTTGAAACATAAAATTCAAAGATTGAGACTTGGAGAATCTTAGATTTTTCTCACTATTTTAAAAATTCTGGATTGCTTGATAATCTGGAGTGGGAGATGGAATTTGTACATTCCGTATTATTTATGCGAAGATCCCAAAAAAAGTCACACTTTGAATGGGTACATATATAGTTAAAATTCAATCTAAGTACAAAAAATTTATAATCACCTCGTAGCATGCCCCTTCGCCCTCTTCCCCTCACCATCGGCTCCCCCTCCCCGTCAGCTCACCGCTGGCCCACCCTCCCCCCCTCTGACGCCCTCCCTACTATACCGCCCCCATCCCCTCACCACTACTGTACGTTGCCCCCTCCCTCTCTCTCCCCACCTCGCAACCAATGCCATCTCTCCCTCCCTCTCTCTCTCTACCGGTGCTCCCTCCCTCTCCCCCTCTCCCACCCTCCCCACCAAGAACATATGCATAGAGCCCCAACAAAGTGTCCGTCTAAGGATCAAGATGGATCAGGGGCCGCCATTGGAGGTGCAGGGATAGCTTACATGACGGCAGCCCCACCATCGGCCCGACAATCCGCCGACATCACAGTCATGAAGGGTGCGACTTACCTTCGACTTAAATAGGGCTAAGTTGACTTAGGTTGAAGATAAGTCGACCTAGGTTGAAGGTAAGTCGACTCAGATTGAAAGTAGGTCGATCTAGGTTGAAGGTAAATCGACATAGATTGAAGGTAACTCGACTTAGATAGCGGCCACAAGAATATACATATATACATTGCTTGTTTCTAAAATTAATCTCTCTCATTTTCATATTATTTTTAATAATTTTGATACATCACAACATTTGTAAAAGTATTCTTATAGTCATTAGTTGTTTGTTTAACTTTCTACTTAATTAATATTCTCTCCATACTTAAAACTCATATTTAACGTTGCGAACATAAATACATAAGGAATGTAACATAACAAAAAGGCAACTCTAGACTTAGATCTCCAAATAATATTTTTAACTACATGTTAATATTATTGTTCAAAATCATTTAATTTTCTTTGGATATATTTTTCAATGTCAAACTTTTTTCTAAACCTCTACCTAGATCTCAAAAGTATATCAAGTGGCAGTGATCAGTTTATCATTTTTTTCTAAATCATCGGTAAATTAACAAGAGCAGAATCATTCAAACTTTGATGGGGATCCATATAAATATATATACAATGTAGTTAATAGAACAAGTAAGGATATATACATATCGAGATGTATTCTATATCAATCAGCTAGCATCTACGGGTCTAGTCTCTCAGATGCCATTAATTCCAAGAGAGAATTAAAAGTATTTAATTTTACCACATCAATTAAGAATTTTTTTAGATGCGTTGTTAATTAATTGTTACCATTCACCCACGTACGTCGCCACACAATTTTTGTGTTATGGAAATAGATTAAGAATCACTAAGTACACGCTCTCTGAAGAATATCCAGTATCTTAATTATATATATATATATATATATATATATTGTCTTAATTAAAAATGACAAATTAATCATTTAATTATAAAATAAAACATCATAATAAAGTTGTAAATTCTTCTAGTGCATGCATGCCCATATTAATTAATTATACATCCTGTAGCACTTCATTTAGTTGTATGCGTTTGGAATATTTCAAATTGGGAAGTGTGAGCGAGTAATTAAGAGTTGTTAATTATGAATATTTTTTTCTTATGACCGCTATCTTTTGGAAAAAGAAGAAAAAGATAGACATCGTATAACACCATAAGTAAAGCATTAATATTGGGTTAATATGCATCAATGTGGGTGCAGCATATATATATATATATATATATATAGGGAGATGTTCACATGGGGCAGTCACCATGGCTATTTGTCATGGTGCCGTCATCTGGGCCGTTGATCGCATGGGACCAGCCCCATGCGATGTGTGTGTGTGTGTGTGTGTGTGTGTTAGGGATGAGCATAATTTAAGTTTAATTAACTCGTAAACTAAATCATAATTCGTAAATTTGATTCGGATTGAAATGTCTAATAATTCGGTTTGGTTAAAAGTTGAATTGAATTTAAAAATTAATTTAACTCAATTTTTATTTTCTAAAAATCAAACCAAACAGAATAAATCAATTTCTATGGGCTATGATATTTTTGTCAATTTCATTGAACCTTAATCAAATCTCGCACTAACACACGCGGTATCGCTGAGACACACACACCTAGCCCCATAGCCCTCAACCTCTCACCCACCTCGTAGCCCTCATTGGCCCCTCGTTAGTGGCCCTGGTAGGTCCGTAGCCTCTCCCTTCTCCTTCTTGATGATTGCCGTCCACCTCTAGTCCAAGAAGGGAGGCAAGGATCTCCGACGTCTTAGAGACGGACTATTTTTATCGTTAATCTGTCACTAATTACATTTTATCGATGAAATTATTTCATCATTAATCTCTCTCTAAATAGACACAGGTTAGCGACATATAATGTAGTTTCTAAGTGCAATTATTATTCATCACTAATTTTCCTTCGCTTAGCGATGGATTAGAAATGGACATTTGTTCGTCGCTATGTTAATACGAAGGTAAGGCGTCTCTATACCATCTCAAAATTGAGACGGATTAACGACAACGATCCCTATCTCTAATATTTCGTTGCTAATTAGAGATGGACTCATTTTGACGTCATTAAGATATTCTGTCGCTACTCTGCCAGCAATTTATCTTCGTCTGTAGTTTCAGTTTGTGACGGATTAGCGACGAACCCTTCCATTGCTAATTTTTTTTAAAAAAATGTTTCTTGGTTTATAAAAAATTAATTTATATGAAAATATAAAATCTCACACACATCAAGCACACAATTTGAAAAGAACTAAAATGCAACTTCATCGTTAAAATAACATCAAAATTCTTCAAATAGTGTTTTAAAAGTACAATTTTTATACAACCGGAAGGTGCACCTACCCATAATTAATTAACGGGGTTGCATGCATGGTGGTCATCAATCGCCATTCTCAATCTCATTCCTTCACGGTAGTCCTCGGAAAGGGAAATTAATTAGTGTGCGATAAAACTGAATGGTACTCACCTAATTAATTAGGGTTTTACAAATTAATTTGTGAAAGGTCGAGTATTCTTTCACATTAAGTTAATTAAGTGCAGCACACGGAGGAACTCTTTTAATTTAGAAGTGAAACACAGGAGTCATTCAATTCATATATATAGTTGGACAACCTCTGTAAACAGATTTAAGCGCCATGTCCATATGGGCAATCAGAAAATGTGAAAGAACGTGGTTAGTGCGTGGACCCAAGTCAAGTGTGAAGGCTTATCAAATCGGGCAGAATAATGAAAGAAGAAGAAGAGGAGGAGGACGTGGACTCGTACTATTCTAGGAGGATATATATCCTCCTGGGACGTGAAATGACACAGAAACACAAGAGGGCAACCACCCCAAGAGAGACATGGTGACAACAACACTTCTTCAGCAGGTCTTTGCATGTCTTCTTGTGATCCCAGCCAACCATGCATGTTAGCTGTCAACAACTAAACTGATCAAGTCTCTGCATGTCGTCTTGTGCATTCAACAAGATGCTCCCTCTTCTGGCACAACGTATACCCCATGCGCATGCATGCATTCATGCAGGTGTGTAGAAAACGCAATTTCAGAAGACCAACACACGCTTATGGAAAATCACGGGTCATCTTGTTGCTCGGTCACGGGTGGTCATCTTGGATCGCCGATGGTTTCCGACCAGCTAGCCGGTGTTAACTGTGAAGGGTACACCACAAGGCGCATGCAGCTGGCAGCACAAGGATATATATATATATATATATAATAGAACTATTTTACATATAATATCAGTATGATTAATTTTTTGATCTATCATTCATATGTAAATGATGTGGATATACATGTTGTGATGTATAATTTGTAAATGTACGTTATTACGAATGTTACCTACGGTTTGTACATATTGTCTATGGTTCAAAATGTTATCTAAATATTGGTTATCCACGGTTTAAATGAGTTATCTACGTACGGTCATTACAGATTATCTACGGTTAGTACAAGTTACCTACTGTTCAAACTGTTGCTTACATTTAATATAAATTACCTACGGTTCAAAGGGGTTAACTATAGTTAGTATAATTTACCTAAGGTTCAAAATATTGCCTACGTTCAATACATGTTTATCTACGGTTCAAATAGATTATCTACGGTTCAAATGGATTACCTACGCTTTTCTCACGTTACCTACAGTTTGTAGGTTACTTACAATTTTATGAGAAATATTATAATCGCCGATAAAAATTACGTAGGTAAAAGTTTATTACGCGATAAAAAATCGTAGGATATTATCTACGTGAAACAAAAACATAAGAAATTACTTATGTGAAAAACCATTGAAAATTACTTACAAACAAATCATGGGAAATTACCTACATTATATAACCGTAAATAATTATCTACTATCAAAATCATAGGAATAGAGAAATTCTATAAGTACTGATACTTATAGTAGATAATTATCTATGCGAAATTACAATACTCGTTCACTAGTTGAAGTGAATAAAAATTTACTTATCTTTTTGGAAGACCACTCTTCACTGGATAAAGAACGAACCTGACACCCTTCACCCCATGTCATGTTCTCTGTGGTGTCATTGGACTCTATGTGCTTTCGGCTTTCTAGCTTCCACAGCCCACCAACCACGTGCCCCTGTTTGTCCCAAAGGCGAGCAACTCCAAACCAGACCAACCTCCTTCCTGCAAAAGCCAACCCTCCATCCAATACGGAGCAGCCACACCATCATCCCACGCCGCGGCATGATGTCACCGATACCGACGCCTACATGGACCATGTGGCCCGGTCGCCTTCTTTGCCGTAGCAGGACACCGCTACGAGATCCGTGCGGCCCGGGCAGTCCCCGTCCAGCTGGGCCTGTGAGCGTAAGGTTTCGGTTCAACTAGTACGCCTCGAACGCCACGTCACGTCACTGGGGTCGCGCACACGAACGGCAGGACCCCAAAGATGTGACCGACCCCCCCCCCCCCGCGCGCTTGGACAAAAGTAGCGGATCAATCAAATGATCAAATCCCTGACCTCAACATACCTCCCTTTAATTAATTTGTGACCAGTCAGTCCCTTCTCCCTTCAATAATTACCGGTTCTATAAATACTGCGATCACATCACCAGTCCCTCCACCACCGCAACCCCCTCCCAAAGCCATCGCTCCCCCACTTGCCCACTTGTAGGGGGCTTTGCAGCGGCTCCCCTCCGGTGCTCTGCTTCCTGAACCTTGCCGACCCCCCACCCTCCCATGCTGGTGTCCTCAGAAATCAAGCTCTGCCGACCCCCGACCCTCCCATGCTGTCCTCCGCCGCGAGCGGCTCCGTCTCACGTGTCGTCTCTGCTGCCGAGTCTACTCTAGTGCCTACTGAGTTTCGTCCTACATCAGTGGGGCATCGCCGAGTCCCTCTCCTTCTCGACCGCCGCCGTCGCCGCCAAGGGCTCCTCGCCGTGGCCCACCCCCGAGGTCGCCGAGGAACTTCGACTACGACGGGGCCATGGGCCTCGGCATCGTCGCCGCCGTGAACGAAGGAGGCCAGGAGGCCCACCCCTGGGCCCCCCCGTCCCGAGGACGCCCAGGTCGGGCGCGCCGACGTGGTCGGCGCCGATCCCCGTCATGTCCGCCTCCCCCGCCGGATCAGTCCCCAGAGGAGGAAGGAGTGGGGAAGGTGCATGAGATGGAGCTGTCGGAGAGCTACACCTGCGTAATATCCCAAGTGGGCAGTGCTGCCGTGCCGAAGAGGGCTTACTTCGACGACGGCACTGGCGAGTGATGGGACGGCTGGTCGGCTATGTTGTTCGAAACCCCGCCACCTCCTGCCCGGCTCCGGCAGCGACGGACTCCCTCAGTCGGTGCTTCCGCTGCAGGAAGAAACTCCACGGCCTCGACATCTTCATGCACAGGTGAATTAACTCTCTCTTTCTCTCTCACTCTCTCTCTGTTCCTTCCCCTGATCTTATCTCCCTGTTTTAATTTTTTCCTCTTCAATTTCTGTTTCATCTGTGTTTTCAGATGCATGTATTTAGTTTGGATTACCCATGCGTATCTATCTATAACTATACATCGACCCTTCTGGGACGACCTCCTCTCGACAGCAAAGCAAACCCTACCTCGATTTGCTCATCTAGCGCTTGCGCAGGCGGACGAATACGTTGCCCTCCAGCGACCAGCGGTGACCCCCATTAGCACACGCGAGGCATCGAGCCACATTCTCTCGGTCTCGGCTTCTCAAGTGAGAATTTCCCTGCACCGACCCTCCTTCCAATCCCTTTTCGCCATGGTAGGGTTACTCCTCTACGCCCACCCTCCCTTCTCCCTCTCCTCCCCACCCGACTTCTTCCTCCTACTTGGCGCCAGAACCCCATGTTATGCAACACTTCTCATCCCATTCTGTGGACTTAATATAGTCTTTTACATTGTCTACTTCCTACAGAAGATTAGAGTTGTAGATCTTACTGTATTGGCTTCCCCCAACAGTTATGCGTTTTGTTGGCGGTCAGCTTCAACACTGGTGTTCCCTGGGTCATGTGCGAAGAAGATGATGCCCCTGATCCAGTTGTAAGTCTCTCTCTCTCTCTCGGGAGTGTTTGGATATTTCTTATTTTGTCTAATGTAAATGCTATATTGTATGCGTAGTTTCGGATGTTCCTGCAAAGCTTGCTGGTGAAGAGAATTTTTTTATATGGGATCCGTCTTTTGCCATTTATTCTTTTTATCTCTTTATGACTTAAAAGTTCAGAATAATTTTAGTTTTTGAATCATGTTATATTCTTTCTTTTTTGTGTTTTGAAATTTATCTTATTGCCAAGCATTTGACATCCACAATCCATAGTATATTGCTATTTCAAGCTGTTGAGTTTCTGGTACCTTTTCCTCTGTTTTTGATGAGTTTGAATTAATGGATTTTTTTTGATAGATAAACACCTGCAATGCCTTCTACTGTGACTACTTCTCTCCCAACAAACTGTACAACCCCAACATGTGGACTGAAGCGTGGACTGGCTGGTAAATATCCTTATGCTGGCAAACCAAAGTTAATTATTTGCTGGTTGAGTTTCAGTTACCAATTTATCTAGGATTAGGATTCCCCTTACTGCGGTAGATGTATTGTTGATTGTTCTGTTTATCGTTCCATCTGATTATTGGAATAATAGGTTCACTGCTTTTAGAGGACCAGTTCCTCATCGACCAACTGGGGACATGGCCTTCGCCGTTGCAAGACTTGTTCAGAAAGCTGGATCTTTTGTTAACTACTACATGGTAAGCCACTCTCTTTCACTGTCATTTTGAGATGTGAAGTGTTCAAATGGATCTAGCATGCATAATTTGGTGAAACTTATGAAGCTTCATTGACTCAAGATCCATCTTATGGGGCTTAGGTTGATAGTATCATTTGATCATGTAACTTTGACACCCTCTATTCTGTTTTTCCACCAGTACCATGGGGGAACAAACTTTGGCCGGACAGCTGGTGACCCATTCGTTGCGACTAGCTATGATTATGATGCTCCAATGGATGAATTTGGTATGCACTTTTAATTACTCTATCATGTTACTCACATTGGATTCTATTCTCTTTTTTCTCTGGAATATTTTTAAAATTTCTTTCACCAAACAAACTGTTTCCATTTCAAATATCAGCTGTTTGATTTAAATCCATGCTTGACGGGAACCTGTGGACACTTTTGTTTGTCTTTGACATACTAGGGCTTTCTGTGTAATAGTAGAAGATGAATCTAGCGTCTTCATCAATCGTACACCACTAGCATGCTTTAATAGCAAAGTGACATTCTTTTTTTACATTTCCATCATTTTGTTATTTGTAGTGTTTCTTTTGTCCCTTGCTGTTTGCAGAAAATCAGAAAATGATACCATTTTTTACATTTCTTTTACTGTTAATTTTCTTTTTAACCTTCCAAAAAACTGCCAATAAAAGATTCAGAAATTATGATGTCCGGTCATCATTATAAGTGAGCGTTTTACGTTCTTTCTCCATTTTGATGTGATGTGCCATTATTTTTTTAAGTATTTGTAATATCATAACATATTCAGTGTACTCTGCTTATATCTAACCATTTCACAAGAATACAATTAGCAAGGGGACACCACACGTACAGATAATTTTCAAGACTTGGTTCAAAATATAAAAATATCATGCTACCTTAAGCAATGGTTATAAGGTTCACCACCTCTGACAACTTAATTGAGAAGAGTTAATGTAGTGGGGGAAGGGAGAGTAAATAGAAAACAAGTAGCAACCTATGTTGATTTACATTAAATTGCTCTTTATATTCTTTTATTTTATTTTGCCACTGGACATCAGTCTCACTGGCTTATGCAATCCTTTTTCAATGGCTTTAGCTATAAACTAGTTCAAGGAATTTTGCATCAATAACCTGCTTTGCAGAGAAGATGTGTAAAATGTTAAAAATAGAAACATTAAAGATTTCTATGTTATTTAATTAAGATTAACACAGTTAGGTAGATGGATATTTCTACCTTGAGAAGATATTGAAGATGTTTGTCTGATTATTGTACTTTATCTCTAATCAAAATATCAGTTACTTTCAACTATGTAAACAGCCATGTTAGTTTTGTGAGAAGACAGTTACTCCTAAGAGTGGGATATATTTATTAAAAACCATACACCGAGCAAAGTTTGGCTGATTCTTTCAACTAATATTTCCATAGAAGTTGATCTCTATTTAACTTTTGCTTTTCCTCTCTACAGGATTATTAAGGCAACCAAAATGGGGCCATCTAAGAGACTTGCACAGAGCCATCAAGATGTGCGAGCCTGCTTTGGTTTCTGCAGATCCCGTTGTGACATCCCTTGGAAGTTTTCAACAGGTCTTGCTCTTGGCCATTTGTCTCTTTTTACTATGAGCTTGCTAGCCATTAGTTCATCTGAAGTTGGAGCTAAATGGATTATTCTTTAGTCAGGCTCATGTATTTAGGTCAAAGGATGGGTCTTGTGCTGCATTCCTTGCCAACTATGACTCAAATTCTTATGCAAAAGTAGCTTTTAATATTGTATTGCACCATGATCTTCCTCCCTAGTCCATCAGCATACTTCCAGACTGCAAGAATACTGCTTTCAATACAACCAAGGATTGTGATTAGTTTCATATTAGTTTTGAATCAAACCTGTGCATGATGACAGAAAATTAGCTTGCAATGCTCCTTTTTTTGGAACATTCTATCAAATATCATTGATGTTTATGATGAAATTTCATTTGTTATGCTTTTTCTTAATTTATTGCTCCTCATGATTTTATAAACAAATTGTTTTATTGTTAGGGGTTTTAATTTTCAATGCTATTATTTCATAAATCTTTGAAAGATTTTTTTCGCCAAGATGTTATGTCGTACATGTTGCAAACTTCTTTTTTAAGTTGGTGGCCATTGTTTGGGGAAACGTATGTAGAGGCAAGTTTTTTAAAATATGCACAAAATCACTTGTGGATGCTTATTTCTCTCTGCTTATGTTTCCCGAATGCATTTCAGGTCTTGTCTTCAGTAAAAGACGTTGAAAATGCTTTTGCCACTTTGGTTATGATTCAGGTAAAGATGTTGGTGTTCTATTTCATAAGAGATTTAAGATTCCTGAATGCTTAGCAGTTTATTCTTTGCTACAAACTGCAATAGAAATTCGTAAATGTTGGTGCTCAATTTCAGAAGAGGGAACCTTATCACAGAACAAGAAGCGTATTCTACCTTCATGACAAAGGAGCCAAGGAAAGCACTCTATGTTCCTATTTTTCTCATTTGCTTATCCTTTGGTTTCATTGTTGACTTAGTTTTTGCTTTATCTTGTCTTAAATTGGACTATGCAGGAGACTTAGTCTCATATCTTTGCTTTATAGAAATGTGAGATACTTGAAGAGCAATTAGATGGCGGAGGAACAAGTTGTCGAATGCTCCCCTTGTTGTGAAAGATAAATAGAAGGAAAAGTGGAGATGTCGTTGGGAGCCATGTTCTATGGCTAATAGAATATGTAAAGGCCAGACATTTTCAGGTCTATATTGATTTAAAGGTACATGTGGATCATTTTCCATCTTATTCTGGCATCTTCTTTTTGGCAGAGGAACAATAAGATATGCAAGCGCACTTGCACATTTAGGTCGTATAGGAAGTAGAAGAGATAATCTTGAGTTATTAGCATACACATTAATATTCCTCATCAGAGGAAGGTTGCCCTGGCAAAGCCTATCAGGTCTATTTATCTTGTAGATTTGGTGTATGGTTCACTGTTATTGCTGCTTATCTTGGTTTTGTTTACTAGGAACTATAAGCTTACTCTTGCTCATGCTTAATGATGCAGGGAAACAACAGCTTCCTTGCATGAAAGAAAAAGATGGCTACTTCTCCAGAGATGTTGTGTTGTTTTTGTCAACCACCGTTTAAACAATTTCTTGAGGTCGTGATAAATATGCAGTTTGACGAAGAGCCAAATTATTCAAAGGTTATTTCTCTCTTCGAAAAATTGAGCCATGCACACCCCGAAGGCCTATCAGAATAGATGGAGCTCTGAAGGTTGTTATTAATATAACCTGATTTATTCCTTTTTGTTTAAAGAGTGTTTTTGTCATCAATTAGTTGTCTTGTTTGTTTCACCTACTTCTGCTTTTCCTCGCAAGAGAACAATATTTCTAGCCATCCTCTTCTGTAGCAGGTTGGACAGAAATGGCGACGATTACATGTAAATTTTGAAGAAGATGAACATCCTAAAAAGAAAGTTGGGCCAGGAAGCCTGGCAACCCAATGGATTTCAATATACAATGCACGGCGGCCCACGAAACAAAGGTAATCAAGTCAGCTTGAAAGGGCTTAGATGCAGTCTAATGAGAGTCAGTGTGCTTTGAAGTTTGAAATTCACATCAGAATATTTACAAGAACAACTTTTACAACATTGCTTTACATGCTTTCAAAAAGGAAAAAAGGAAGCACTACTTTGCATTGCTCTTGTGTATGCACATTTTCTGATGATTGCATTGCTGGTTCTCAAATCTAGAATATGCATGCAAAGTGTTTCACTTCCTGAAGATACCATATTTGTTACTCTTGTTCTTTTGAATCCGGGAGAAAAGGCTTCAGTCTTGTTGATATTTTTCTTTTGTGTTATGCATCATAGATAGTCTGATGTTATTTTCTTCGATGTAGGATGCCTCTGTGCATTTGATGATATACTATTTTGCTAATTATGTTTTTCTTGCTCTTTCCAATTTGCTTATTCATTCCAGACTTTAAGAATGCCCTTTAAAAATTGAGAAACAATTCTTGAACCCTACTATAGAGATTCTGAATCGACACGTATGGTCTGCTGTGATGATTGCCAATGCTGAGTTCATTGTGTATGTGATGGCATCAGATTTGTTTATCTTTCCTTATTTTATTTCCTATAAAACACAAATAAAATATGCACAAATGTGAATCAGAATGTTATTTTAGAAGTCATCTTTGCCAAACAAAGAGGAATCCAGCTTCTTAAAAAAATCTTTGTTAAAACAAGAGGATATAAAAAGTGAGAATAGAAGCTAGAATTATTCTTTTATTATAGTATGTTTTCAATTGTTTCTCTGTTATCTTATTTTAGAGGACATTTTTGCTGAAAGGGAAGATTGGCTAAATCATTGCTATCACTCAAAACTAATAACAGGTCATAATTGCTAAATTATGTGTCAAAATGGGTGTTTATTGCCCGTGAGACTCTTGATCTCATGGAGTTCTTCTGTGTAAAAGAGGATTTGCTCATTTTCTGAAATCATGTTTCACATACACTTCAGGTGACTGTTTGTTTAACTTGTGCCGTTGTTTTGGGTGGAAGATGCAATCATGTGACTGATGGATGAGCTTTTTTGATTTGAGATTTTCCTCTTACCTGGCTACTATGTCTTAGGAAATGTCTATTGATCCATTTCAGAATCCACCTTATCTTTGAGCCATTTTTTCTTAAATGTTTTTTAGTGAATTTACAGGGAGATCCACTTATATGTTGATTGCGTTCATTTTTTTTTGTAACATTACAACTTTTTCCATTTTGTGTACAACTCAAGGTGTACTAGTTCCTAACTTAATTTTACTAGATTTAATGGCAACTGATGGTTTGCTTTCCCATTCTTGTTTTGTTTCTTGGTTGAGGAATCTACTATGATTTGCTTGAGATTAAAGAATAGCATTATGTGCGAGTACATCTAGCCTAGACAATATTCTTGTTGCTTCATGCTCAATACTATATGTTTTACTGAACAAGACAAATAAAATATCAAAGGGTGTGTGTGGTTATATATGATAGTCATTTCTTTGTTGGATTATATTTAGAGCATCTGTAGATCCACAATATGCCATTATGGATTCTGTGGCTCTCAATTGTTGATCCACATTGGCTACAATATTTAGGAGAAATATGCGTGTAATACTGAAACACTTAATTTGTGACCCTCCTATTGTCGAGCATGCCTCAGAGTGTGAAATACATATAGAAGTTCCGCACCGTTCAATGTTTACTTGTGATATTTTGCACTTAATTTGTGATGGAGATGAAGTACCCCCAAGACTTTGATGGAACAGTTGCATGTCTAGCAGCTATGTTTGAACTTCTAAATCATAGTTTTGTGATTCCAAAGCTATTTTCATCCATGCTGCTAAAATTATGATTCTCCTGGATTCTTTTTCATGTAATTTCAATTTTTAAAGTTGGCATGTTTCTACATTCTTTTCTTTCCTAATGCCTGCATCTCTTTTTGACCGATATTGCAAATCTCTATTTTTAAAGTTGGTATGTTTTATTTTACAGTTAATCCCCGATGGCGCGAGGAGTCTCTCTCTCTCACGATCACTTGTGTTTTTCTTATTTTTTTGTGACACGATGAACTTCGTTTTATTTTGACAGTTTATAAAATAGATTTATGATCTGAGTTTGTATTTTAAGAGGTGAATCGGGTCATTTTTATCAAAACTGGAGGTGAATAAGGATAAATTGTTCACATGTCATGTTTTGAAAAATTAAATTGACCGTTGAATCTTCACCAAGGTAAACGAATGGTTTAGATGACGTTATCTCCTGCCGCGGTAGTTGCTCTCACATAGGAGCGCAGGAAAATATATATCCAAATGGTTGTCATCATCGTTGTCGCCCTCGTCGTCGTCTTCTTCGTGGTGGGTCTATTCTTGGTGGTCAAGTGGCCTTGGTTTCATCACTGATGTTGACCACCGCCGTCGTCGACATCATCGACATACAATGGCCTGAACGTGTACTTCCTCCTCAGGCACTTCTTTAAGTCTGGCACGATAGGGGATGGTTTTACTGATTGTCCCATCTGTCTCTTAGTGTTTGACGAGGGTTAGGAGATTCGGGTGCTCCTGTCGTGCGATCACGAACCATTGGTTGACGCAGTCGACGTGGAATCGCTGGCCGCATGACGGGAGCACCCGAACCTCCTCGCCCTCGTAAAACTCCAAGAGGCAGATGGGACAATCATTGAAACCATCTTCTGCCGTGTTAGACCTAAAGCGGTGCCTCGGGAGTGAGTTCACGTTCAGGCCACTGTTTGTCGATGACGGCGGTGGCCAACACCAGCGGTGAAGCCAAGGTCACTTGGTCATCAGGAATAGACACACCACCAAGAGGATTACGAGGAAGGTAGCAGCGAGGATGGCAACCGTTTGAGTATCTATTTCCCTGGGCTCCTACGTGGGAGCGGCCACACTGACAGGGGATGACGGCATCTGGACCATTCGTCTATCCTGGTGAAGATTCAACGGTCACTTTAATTTTTCAAAACATGGCTTGGAAATGGTTTATCCTTATTCACCTCTAATTTTTCTAAAAAAATGACCCAAATTCACCTCTTAAAATACAAACTCAGATCATAAATCTATTTTATGAATCTATTAAAAATTAAACAAAGAATATTATTGTAATGTATCAATGTATTATTTGATACATTAGGCTAGTTTGACATCTGAATTTATTTCGTCTCATGATAAATATTCTTTCGTCATAATCTAAAGAATAATGCTAAGTCATAATGTTTTAATTATCAATAATCACACAATTATAATTTGACTGGTCATAAGTTGCATTCCTAGAGAGGATAAGACTGAAAATTTCAAGAAAAAGTGAGACTAAAATCTAAGACATTAATCCAGGAGGGATAACCCTCCAATTCTCTCTCTCTCCCCCAAAGAGGGACTTATTGACTATAGTAGTCTTGACAACTATTGTATCCAACAATTACATAGTTTCACATACTTTTGAACAACTGTCATTCATTCCTCTATTGAAATCTCAAAAATGGTGACTCTGCTGCTCCTAACAGGTGCTCTTTTAGGTCTTCATTCTACGTTGTGGGTTATAATTTGTCATCCTGTGTGCCAGTGCTGTATATAATTTTTATTTAAGCTTCACAACATCACAAACATAGTTGCTCCTCTCCACTGTTCAATGTCCCACCCTCTCTCTCCATGCGATTCTCTCAAAGGACACTTGAAAGAAATGTGCACGAGGAATCACTGTCATTTGTATGTCCTGACATATTCCTGAAATCCCCAAAGTAACTACTTGATTTATGTCCCATTTAATCTGTCTACATCAACTTCTTACACTCATATCACACAGTGGCCGCATATAAGAAATATATAGCATGTGTTGTCCCTACATGATCTGTAGAGGAAATGAGTAATTTGAGGGGAATGGTTTCTCTCTCTATGTTTCATCAGAGTCCTGTGTATTATATATAGTGATTGTATTGAGGCATACAAATGGCCTGCAGTTACATAAAATCTAATTGGATATATACAAGTGATAAACATGAACGATAAATGTCATACGATGGCATACAGGAGATAAAACATCCTTTGTTGGGTGCCTACATGGATCTCTCAACTGTGGCTCTGCCCATGGCTAGCATTCGGTGCAGTAGAGTTCACTGGAGTACCTCGATCCAACACTCCTCCTACCCGCCCCAACAAAAATGCTATAGGGCCTCATCAACATTGAGTTTGGATCTGAGAAAAGTAAAACAGTGTCGTCCGGGTTGGGACAAAATAAATTTTGCGATAGAAAATATAATGGTTAAGTACAAGAATAATCCCCTTGCATGCACAATTGTAGGGTGATTCACATTCCTCTGCAATCTGTTATGTAATCATGGTTGACCTTTTACTAAATTTGAGAAATGAAGGGCCAATATATATATATATATATGTGTCCCTAATTAATTTCACTTAATTAAGCGCGCACTCTCTCTCTCTCTCTAAAATAAGATTATGATGATGATGACGATGATGATTAAACTCTCATCCACCCTACGAGATTAATTAACACTCTTAATTAGACACCTATATATCCGCCATATATATAGAGAGAGAGAGATTGGTGTCCATGCATGGCCATGTGACACATTACTGCACTTCGAAAAAATTCAAGAGGCCGGATGTACACCTGGGGAATGTACAGTACGTACTCGATTGGAAAACGAGAACCAACTTAAAAAAAAAAAATCTAGTGGGGGCGCGAGAACAAAATTAACACACCTGCTTCAATTCTTTACCTCTGGTAATTAAGAACAGGAGGAGGAGGAGGAGGTGGTGGTTAATTATAGATGCTGATGACAACCAAAACAAAGTGGATCATGAGAGATGCTGCGAGGGGGACGAATAAGATGGCAGTCCCATTAATGAAACTTAGAATTACAAGAGTCTCTCGTGAGTTTTTTTAAATTTATTTACGTCCACCGGCATTTAGTCGATCACATCCTGATCCAACTTTTAAATCTAATGGGGTCGGAGAATGAAGTACGTACACCTGTTGATCCAATTCTTTTTTTTTTGTTTGGTTAGTTGTCATGATCACTGGGGAATATATATATATATATATATATATATATATAGTCGGAAAATGCAAGCCAGCCAAACTCTAGTGGGTGTGGGGACGGAATTAATTTGGAAGGACATGAAAAATGGGGAGACACATCGATTGAGATCGTCACTGCATGCCGGGGGATAAGGAATATTATTAATTTGATAGTAGATCGACGAGGAATGTAAGTACGTACCTGGGACGAAAGATGGCGGTCTCAAATTTGGCGAGCAAATTAATTAAGTGGGGCGTGTTGATCCAATTCTTTTTTTTGTCTGGTTAGTTGTCATCATGATCACTGGCGAATATATATATACATACACATCGATTGAGATCGTCACTGCTTGCTTAGTTAGGGGGGGGGGAATAAGGAATATTATTAATTCGATAGTAGATAGAAGAGGAATGTACGTACGTACGTGGGACACAGAAGATGGCGGTCTCAAATTTGGCGAATAAATTAAGTAGGGGGCAAGCTAAGTGGGCGGGTGGGGGTTCACTGCCAGCCTTGAGGTTGGATTTGGTAGGGAGTTAGGTTAAAAATGGACTAACTCAATAGATTAAAATATCTCAGAGTTAATCCATTTTTCATTTGATAGGAGGGTAGTTAATTTAAGAGTAAGGATGTGGGTTAACCTATTTTTAATCTAGTATGATTTGATAAATAGTAGGTTAACCCAGTAATAATGAGAGAGAGAAATAACATTGATTATGAGAGAGAGAGACACATTTACCGAGCATTGATTGAGCATAAGAGGTTAACCCATCTTAACCCAGGGTTTTAGCCTCTCTTTGGTATGGAGTTAGGCTAAAGATGGGCTAAGTTAACCTGATTAAAGTAGCATGGAATTAACCTATTTTTGATTTGATAGGAGGGTAGTTAATCTGGGAGTAAGGATGTGGGCTAACCTAATTTTAATCTAGTATGATTTGATAAATAGTAAGTTAACCTAGTAATAATGAGAGATAGAAATAGCATTTATTATTAGAGAGAGAGAGATATTTAATTGAACATTTATTGAGGTAAGAGGTTAACCCACCTTAACCCACCCTTGGGTGTGGGTTTCAAAACCCAGGAATATCCCTGGGTTACTCCTTAACCTAACTCGACTAACACTGACTCCTTACCAAAGTACAAAAAAATTTATCTCGGAATTAACTTAGAACTAACCCTGAGATAAACCAATACCAAAGAGAGACTTAAAATCCAGGAGTAACCCTGGATTAGTCCTTAACTTAAATCAATTAAACAAAACCCTCGACCAAAGCAAAAAAAAAAAGATTAGTGCTGAATTACTCGGAAGTCACCCTCGGAACCTCCGCCGGAGCAGAGGCCGTCATCGGAGACACAGGGTCGATCAGCGTCCTCACCTCCGGTCGCGGGAATAACCCTTCGTGAATAAACATGGTCAGGACACATCCTGGGAGGAGAATATCCCGGGCGGCTAAACCACCCCCGGCAGTCCAGACACAATGGCCCTAGGCACCGGATATAATCCGATAACCACGGAAACACGTACGATCTGATATATGCACATATTATAACGTGGACCTCGCGTCATAAAGTTTTCAAAAAAAAAAAATCCACTGCACTAAAGTATGGGTGTAATTATGGGTGAGGTGTAGTAATCGCTACCCATGAGGGAATTGATTCTCCCCTGTTCCTGCATGACGGTATTATTGTATCAACTAGCATCGCTATGATCAGGTGAAGTGACCTGCAATGGATTCTATCAGCTCTGATCCCGGCCTGCTCATGAGTGAATGAGCAAACCACCCATGCATGATTATGAGTTGAGCTCCCTACTCTTCACTACGAGTGGTTTGGGGACTTTATTTTTCTAGAGTGGGGATTTTGGAAACAATTGGCCAACATATATATATATATATATATATATATAGGTCTGTATATTCCTCTCTATTTGTCAAAAGGCTGCTCTAGCTAGGTTGGCCAGGGCTGATTCTTCTCCTTCTCTTATTTTTTTTTGACAAATCAAAAGGGTCAAAGTCGCATGCATGCAGGTGTAGAAAACACAATTTCAGAGGACAACAATGGAACAATAATAATTATAGCTTCTTCTTTTTTTGGATAAGAGCCAATACCTGCGAGGAGGATGAGAGAGATCGTTCTGCCCTTCAAAGAAGGGGAGGGACGCTCCACCCACAAACGCCGGACATGGAGATTTTATATATAAAGAGGTAAGGGGAGGGGTACAAAATGAGGCTAGGGCCTAAAAGAGGGGCACCCTATCTTATCAAGACGATAGGGCCATTTAACATAAGTGGGGAGCTCGGCCCAAGAAGACCAAAAATAAGGGGACGACGAAAAGCAACCAATGCTTGCCAACAAGTCCGTCACTTGGTTGGCTTCCCTAAACACATGAGAAATGGTAACAAGCAGAGACTGAGCTAGGGTGTCCACATTATACATAATAAGGTGCAGCCTCCATGGGCAAAGGAAACGTCTATTGGCGACTTGCGCAATGACAAGAGAGTCCGTCTTGATCGCGAAATCACGAAAGCCCCTGTCAAAACAAAAAGATAGTCCATCCTGGAGAGCGAGAGCTTCAGCTTCAAGACTGGAGACAACCTGCGGATAAGCAACCGCAAAGGCAAACACAATCTCCTCACAAGCATCACGGAGAACACCACCACCTACTGCTACGCCTAGACCGCTCTTGTAGGCTCCATCAACATTAAGCTTTAGCCGTCCCGAGGGGGGAGGAAACCAGCGGATGAGGCGAGGGGGACGTAGCTGTGGTACCTTGATGAAGACGGTCCAAGCTTCCAGCCAATGACACTGATCCGGGAGCAGAAGCCGCCGATTAATCTTGTGAGTTTGCCCAATAGAGCTCAAAGCCAGCTTAACCCGGCAAGTGATACGCCGGGCGTTCATGGGCTGTCCCTCAAACCGAGCAAGGTTTCGACTGTACCATAAGTCCCATAGGGCTGCCAAAAAGATGCATCGACATAAGCTCCCAGCCATGGTGGTGAGGTGGAGACCGGCAAGGTAGTCGGTGATGGCGAAAGACACCGAGGTCGTAGTGGAGATAATGGGAATCGACGTCGAGCATTGACATCTTTATTTTTACATTTGTGTCCTTTAGTTTATTTTTATATCCTTGGGAAAATATATGTACAATTGTAAGATTTTATAAGCCAATGTGTCATTCCCTTGGATTCTTTGGGTTTTTGTGCAAATTGTTAGTAGGTCCAGCAAGGGGGGCCCACTCCTATCCCATTGGTCCACCTCATCCATGTGGGGCTGGTCAAAGGCCAAGGTGGCATCTAGAAGGTTTGACAAGTCAATTGACACATGGGGGAGACAAGTGAATTAAAATGTCAAGGGTAGGCCACTTACCACACCCACCTAGTCAAGGGGGCGCCCCCCCTATTTTGTTCCATTTTAATTTTTGTAAAAAGGTCATTAGAACTAATTAGTTCTATACCTTGTATACCCCTCCCAACCCTAGATCTGAGGGCATAAGTGGTCATTTTTTATTTATTATATAAGGCATGTAATTTCCATTTGATAGAATTAATGAAGTGAAAAATTGACATTTGCTCCAAAGAAGGGTGCACCCCTCTCCCTCTCTCCCCGGTTCATCTTTTTCCTCCAGCCCTCTAGGGTGTGATATCCATTCTCCTTAGCCCCTCTAAGTTCACCTCTATTGCCGCCGCCGCCGTTCGTGCTACCATCGCACCGCCACCGCCGCTACATCGAAGTTCTGTCTCCATCAGGATAGAACCTCTTCTCCAAAATTGCATCTCTGGTTCTTGTTGTGTGATTGAGCCCCAATTTTGAGGGTTTGTTATGTCCATCTCCCCTAACCTCCAGTTAAATTTTCGTATCAATTGAAGTCAATTTGATAATTTTTCCATATTTTTGTTTGTCCTCTCAGTAATATGCCCTTTTGCATATCTATGGGAAAGAGTATGTTTTTTGTATTTTTGCCATCCACTTATCAGTTTCAGAAAAATAACAAAAATTCTCCAGTGGATACCCCCTTCCACCATAATTTTTGTTGAGTCTAAAAAAATATTTTAGCCCTCGATCAAAGGTCTGTTTCAGGTAGGGCTGTCAATGGGCCGGGTCGGCCCGCCAGGCCCGCGGGCTTGGCCCGATTTCGGGCCGGGCCGCAAGGCCTTTTCCAGCCCGTGGGCTCTTAGCCGGGCCTAAAATCCCGGCCCGACTAGGTCCACGGGTCGGGCTCGGGCTTTAAGTTCGGCCCGCGGGCCGGCCCGGCCCGTCCTCTTTTTTTTTTCTCCCTTCAAAATTTAAAAACTACTTAGTTAAAATCATATTATTTTACTTAATTAGAAAATTTAAAACTCTATTTTCATACAAATTATATAATTAATATCAAAACTTTAGTTGATTTTGTGAGATTATAAATTTTATATTATTAAATATATTAATTTTCATTAATTTTTATTTTTTATTTAAATAGTCGGGCCGGGCCGGGCCTTAGTCGGGCCTTACAATTTTTAAATATTATCGGGCCCGGCCCGGCCCGACATAAGTCGGGCCCGGGCCGGGCTCGGGCTTTAATCTTGACATGTCGGGCCCGGGCCGGGCCGACCTAAGCCCGGCCCGGGCCCGGCCCATTGACAGCCCTAGTTTCAGGCAGATCTATCTCTGCCCTGTGTGTCTGTCAGTCAGGGTTAGAAAAAAAAATCAATTTTACAGTCATTTTTATTGTTAATCCATTCTGTGGATGGAGCCACCAAAAATATATGTTTTAGATCTATGAGTCATCTATCCATCGGTACCTCTTGTGCATCAATCCGACATCGGATCTGGTCATAGGAATTCTTTTCGTGAAGGTGCGCAAAGTAGATCCGAGTTCAGCCAGCACAACTCAATCCGAGAGAAAATTCAGAAATAAATATCAAATGTCAACTTCAGCGATCACCCCTTCAGAGAGTCGATCAAGGACATCCCGTCATCGTCCCAACCAAGCGGTGCCTCTCGAAGATCTCAGGATATTAAAATCTGTATCGTCGAAGACCGGTGGATGAGCCATGGAGGCAAACCAACAAGCAATTTCAAAACAGTATGCAGAAGACAGTGATGCACTGAGAGCTAGCAGGATCCTCTGCAGATCGCCGGATCTGGAAGCTCAGAGACGCGCTATGATACCAAGTGTTAGGGTGCTAGGCTCGGATTCAGAGGGGGGTGAATGAATCCCTCTTCAAAAATTTACTCGAATTAAAAACTCAACCTGATGAATTTAAACTGATGCGGAATTAAAGACGTTCATGACTGTAGGTTGAAATCGAGTCTAGCATACATCTATTGTTTAACACAAGAACAAATATTACTGTTAACCGAACACATTCAAGTAATCAAATGCAACATAGACACCCAGATGGCTTGAGCAAATAAGACGCACTCCAGAATAGTGATTAAGTAATAAAGGTGACTTTCTTAAGACCAATAATAGATGATTAATATGCAACCAGATTCCTCGCTAGACAGAAGATGCAGATCGAGCCTAAGCATGCATCTAGCGGAATCAAAGTAAACAATAAAACTAGAGCACACAAAGAATTTTTAGGTGGTTCGGTCCTCCTGACCTACATCCACCCCACACTCAACCCGAGTGTAGATTCCCACTGATATATAGCTTAAATTGCTGGACATTACAGCTTGCCTACAACCACTGAGCAACACAGCTTGCTGTCCAGAGGAACCGATCCTCTGCAACGCTGAAGCTCACAGCTTGCTATCCAGAGAAATAGATTCTCTGCAACCGCTGACACACAGCTTGAAGGAAAGGATTAAAAGAGAACAAAAGATAAAAATCATAGCATCGAAAAGATGGAAATGAAACTCAAAAATTATCTCTCACAGGAGCAAGTTGGTCTGAATCTGATCCAAGAGCCAATAGATAGCAGATCTTCAATTTACTTCAGCCACTTCACTATCACTTCTCTCTTCTCTCTCGAGCTCTCTCTTTCTCTCTTCTTTGCTCTTCTATTCTCTTCTGCTCTCTCTTTCCTCTCTCGAACTCTCTTCTGCTCTTCTATTCTCTACTGCTCTCGTACTCTTCTCTGGCTGCACTCAGATATCTTCTATTCAGCGTTTTTCCTTTGCGCAGAAGCAAAGTCTTATATAAAGCTTCAGTCTGGGACCCATGAGCTCACACCCTAGGCATGTGGAGGGAGCACTACCGCCAAGAGAATTCTGGAATCCCTTAGCCATGTGTTAACATCTTGGCGTTGTGTCTGACTATGTGGCAAGATCGCTGGCTCGCTCATTGTCTTTGATCACGTGCCAACTTCTATCATTCTGAGAACACGTGCTTCACTTAAGTCTCTTGAGCAGACGTTCGATCCGGGTTGCCTAGGCCTTTTCTCAATTAAGTCTCTGTCAGTAAAGTAAGAGGAATTTCATCAAACACCTTTTAGTCATGAAGTAAATCCAGCTAGCACAGACCTTACATGCGAGGCAAGGTGGCAAGGCTAACTAGCATCGACATATTGCACGAGACAATGCAAGGCAACACAGACCTCATGCAAGACTAGTATTGACCATGTATATTTACACAAAGTATGCACCGAGCTTAGCAATACATATAAGCCAAGTATGCACCGAGGTTCATTAAGAAGAAACAAACATATGCATCGAGTTGAACAGTGAGTGCACTGACTTGTAATGCATATAAGCAAAGTATGCACCGAGTGTATGCATGAACGAAACAAAGAAACTTACACCGACCTTATATTCCTTAGCACAGACGTTGTATAGATCAAACGTAGGTAAAGATATGAATGCACCGACCTTGATCTTTTGAAACCAAACCTTGCACCGACTGTGCTATAAGAGATAGCACGAACTTTATAGCCACAAAACTGCACCGACCTTAGCATAGAGACATGCACTGATCTACTATGCAGAGTGAACATGGATTTGTATAGACCTTAATGAGCATGAACACAATATGCACCAAGGCAACGGTTTATTATGACTAATGCAAAACTTGCACTGAGTGTACAAATGCACCGACGTTATGAGCCTTAGGATAAAAGATGCAAAAACACTAGTGCATGAGACGCAGGGGGAGAGAGACGACGCTAGGACCGGCGCCAAAGACGCAGCATGAGACTCATACTTGCACTAAGACACAAATGTGCATAAGACGTAACAAAAGACGCAAGCACCACAACCCTCATATGCTTAAGACGCAATATGAGACGCAAGCACCACAGCTCTCATATGCGTAAGACGCAGTTCATGCACTGAGACGCTGAATGAAATTATGTATGAGACACATAGCAGAGACACAAGACATTAGGACATGAGACGCAAGACCATAAAATAGCACCGACTTGCTAGTGTGCACAAACCTTATAACATGCATAGTGGACAGTGGTATGCACGAACCTGTCTTGTGTATGCACAGACCTTGGTCCCTACAATGCTTATGAGCTAAAGTGCAGCCAACAAACTATACAGAGATGCATTGACACTGAACAATTGCACTGGCCTAACATGTATTCAGACTGAACAGTGGATATGCAAAATATACAATCAATCAATATCAATCAATCACTTATTTTATGCAAACATCTAATGACTCATAGTGTTTGCTATCATCAAAATCACATGGACACAACAAAGTTAGGGTCTAGGAGTTATTTGACGATTTGTTGATGTCGCCCGGTAGAAGAAGTAGAAGGAATAGTTTATTGTTGCTAAATTTTTATCTGAAATGGATGATAGTCTTAAGCATGTTAGAGATAATTTACTTGCATACACTCAGGTTCTTAATCTGGCTTGTGCTTATTCCCGTGTCGTTCGAGGAAGTACCAAATTGAACCTGAATGGGGCTCCATCTAGTGAGACATTAGAGAGTACTACAAAATAGACTTTTACCTACATTTTTAAAATGTAAGTATAGGTTCAAAAAATATGGGTAAAAATTTTACCTACGTTTCATTGCCACGCTTTGAAAATGTGACACTTATCCGCATGACTATAAATTATACCTGCATTTCAATGAAGCGTAAGTATAGATTGACCTATAATTATATTTTAGAAGCATAAGAATAGTGCAATAAAAGCATATAGGCAAAAGTCATCGGGAGATACACATATGCAAGGATATACCTATGTTTCTGAAAACGTTAGTATTATCTTTTGCCACATATTAAAAAACATACGAACAAATATTAACATGACTTTTAAGAAACGTAGGAAAATAGTTTAACGTTGGTTAATAAAAAATATAGGAATATGTTATCTTTTTAAAAAAATCATATTAATATATGTGACTTCGAGACCTATAATGGTGCATCCATTCATATCTTCATATTCGTAAGATTATATTACTCACAACCATGTTGATTCACACAATTCTTATTCACACTTATTTATAAATCTCATTTATCAAAGATAATTGAGGAACACACGTTTACATGATTAAATCTTAAAGATATTTATTCAAAAAATAATAAACTCATAATACATCTAAAGCAACTTTATAAGTCTCCGTAAACGAAGAAAAAAAGTAGCCTACATTCATGACACGTCGTGTCTTCCAATCTGGTAGAAAAAAGCTTCATTGACAAACAGGGATTCTTGAGGATGAAGACAGTACTGTTGCATCTGTTTTACAAATTGATTTTTGTCGGACGATGAATCCTCTGAACAAAAATGGAAAATGATCTGCAACCACAAGTACGGACGAATCAGAAGACACTAGTCATGGGCACCAGAGGCTATCACCACAATGGTAGAGACTAATAATTCTATAGAGTAATTAACATGTCGGCCATAAGATGGTTAAACTTCTCAGCAAAGTCTAGGTGAGATACGTGGCTTTAGGATTAGAACAATTGGATGAAAAATGAGGAATGCTATCATGTTTTGGTGAGATTAAGTATTCTTATTGAAAAGAGTTATACATATTGGCTGGCATGTTGTGCCAAAGAGGCAGAAAAAGACATAAAAGAGGTAGCTAGATGCATGGGTGCAAAGCGAGAGAGTGATTAGGAGAGAAAAAAAAGATCATAATATGAGATTTTCAACAAAACACTGATGAGAAAAATATTTTTACAAATGCTGCGATATACCAAAATTATTACAAATAATATGAAAAAAAAGAGAGAGAATTTTAGAAATAAGAGTGTGAGTACCATGCATGGTCACTATTTTTTTTCTAATGGCCGCTATCTTTCTAAAAAAGAAGAAAAAGATGGACATCGTATAATCACACCATACGTAGAGCATTAATATTGGGTTCATATGCATCCCATGGATCCATGTGGGTGTACCATAGATATATATATATATACATCGTTTATCCACAAATGAAAAAAACATAATAATTAATCATCAATATGGTTTAATATTGTAATTATGAGTTATAAAGTATATTGTCGAGGGTAATTAATTAATGGTGCGCGACATTTGAGGATTAAATCCTCCCACTCCCCCCACCCCACCTTATTACATACTTCAGAGGAGATCAAACCCGTCGACGACGTGAGATTGACAGCCATCAATCATATATAATCAACTAGCATTTGCGTATGCATACGCATCCGGCCTGGATAATAATGAAACCCACACATCGGCCAGAGTATCATACCCAAAAGTTTCGCATGAATGACGGCAGAGGATAGATAATACGCAAATACCCTTGTAGAGGATGTCCAGAACACCACACTTTGGCTGCGGAACACCACCTGTTGTTCTCCGCCTACCGCAGTACAATTGAAGAAGAAGAAGGAGGTACGAACCCAATCGAGGCATGTAGATAAGGCCACACAATATATTCATCGGTTCTTGTGACAGTGTATAATAATTAAGTGTATAATAAAGTTTAAAGTTTTTTAACGTATAAACCAATATTAAATATAAATTTGTAAATATATCGTCACTACATTTGTGTTAGCAAAGATATCTATGATGTCGTCAAAATAGTGCAAAAATACCGCTGTTGTTAACTTCCATTGACGGAGTAGTGAATGTTCTATAAAGATTGAATATTGTTTCTATTTGATAATTAAAAGTCTAAAATATCTCTCGTAAACCTCAATTCCCCACGTCAAAAGAGAGAAGAATTGTAGAGAGAGAGAGAGAGAGAGAGTTGTGAAGGAGAGACTGTGAGACAGAGGTGAGAGAGAGATGCCACTAGTGAGTGGGGGTATGAAGTTGAGAGAGAGATCAGTGCAACTTTCTTGGCCTGCATGATTATCATGTCTCTCTCTCTTCCTCTCTCTTTGTCTCGCTCTCACTCTCGCTCGAGTGAAAGTGAAGATATGAAAAGAGAGAAAAATATTGGGCCCCTATAAAAAGAAATATATAAGAATCTAGAAGACTATATGTTAGGTTGAAGGGGGGTTGGGAGTATATCTAAGGAAGGGAAACTCAAAGGTTTTCCATAAGGGTGCTACCTCAAGTGTTGTGTTTTGTATGGGGATATTAGTCCCACATTGGAAAATACAAAGAGGTGAGGGGACCTTATAGTTCCTAGGACCCCATGGACTATGTCTTATAGACATAGTGGAGGTAAGCTAGATCCAATCACACGCACGCACGCGTCGGGCCGGGCGGGGCTGGGCGGGCGCGCGTGTGTGAGGTGTGGGTCCAGCCGGCTTGCCTTGGCACCTTTTTGGAATTCTTTTTGCTATTCTATCCTTTCCTTGGAGAGAAAGAGGGGTTTCCGAACTTATCGTTTCGGATACGAACCGTCGCGGGCGTGGGGCACATAAGGAGAGTAATTAGGATTACCCTAATTACTGCTACTCTTTTTTCCGTGTCTGTTCGACTTCACAGAGGAACCGCTCGCAACGTCGCTCTCTTGCTCTCGTCTCCGGCTCCTCCTTGCGCCGTCCCGCGGAGATCGCTGCTGTCTTCGTCCCGTGCGTTCGCAACCGTCTTCGTCTTTGTGCACGCTCGCGGACACTTGCAGCCCTTGTTCTTCGGTGTTCGGTGCATGCTTTCTAACCTTTTTTAAAAAGACGAGATTTAGGTTTTTCGAGTAGTAATTATTACAAGATTCTTAAGAGTGCACTTAAGTTTCTTGTGTTAGTAGTCGTATCCTGGGGGAAGATCGCTATATCTATCGCACCGTGTTTGTGGGGGCGATATCTTCTCTAAGGGGAGTCTCTTTGAGGCGCTTCTACTAATCCAGTTGTTTAGATAGATATAATTTTTTTTTATTCCTTCATACTTAATTGTTCAACAATCATGCTTATGTTTGATTCTTCTTGGTTGTCCTTATTTGAATCAACCTCCTATGTAATTTTACTATGGTTTGCATTGCATCTACTGTGGTCCGTTTATTGCCATGATGTTGTCCTTGCACACTGTTTCTTTCTAACACTATATATATGTAATAAATTAAGTTTCCCTAGAAACAAAGATATGAAAAGAGAGAAGAGAAAACACGAGACTAATCTCTTCTCCCCTTTCTTAAGACTACCATCATAACTCTGCCTTAGCATAAAATAATTAACCTGGGGAGCGTCTACTTACCACTGGACACAACAAGCATCATTAGAAGGGCGCAAGTGATCGGTGTAACCTTCTTGACCAGCATAAAATAATTAAGCCAGGCTTGGTGTGTACATTCTTCTCAGTCAAGGAAAGAGTTACCTGTGGCAAAAGCCAAGGTGCCGTTCTCCAAGAGCTAGCAAGCAAGCTAGCATTAGGTTTAGGGTTATCCATATATGTCTTGCACTTAATTTATGACTACTAACTATTAGCAAACTGTAACCACGTGTTAACAGAACAATATATATATATATATATATATATATATATATATATATAGCATAATGAGCGTATACAAAATCTTTCAAGCAACTCGGTGACGACCATATATATATATATATATGCCACTCGCTAAAAAATGGAAATAGAAGATAGGAGGTGGCGATGGAAGAAGAGTGGAGAGCTTGAAGGCTTGGAATGTCTTAGCTCTTGTGGGTTTGAACTTCGGACTTCGATGCTTTGAACTTCGGTGCTTCGGGCTTTGATGATCCAAGAATGGAACCCTTAGGTTCTATTTATAGGCTAAGGAGGGTGACTTCTCAAGGAAGGAAGCTAACAAGATGACAAAGCCTATAAAGGAGGCTAAAAAGTAAAGGAGGCTAGAAAGTAACCTACCGTAGCCACTAAGAGAAAGTGGACTAGTACTAAAGTAGTTTACCTTGATTTATCATAACTTTTTGAAGAATCGATACAAGTAATAGAGATTTATGATCAATTAGACATGATAACTGAACATCAAGATATAATCAATCAGTTTTTAGATGGATGTGATAACGGTAGTTTAGAAGATAACAATTCAACTATAGATAGTAGTGATTTCTATAGTATTGATAACAATTTTGATGATATTGCTGATAGCTTAGGTACCCTAGAATTAAATTCTACATGTTTAGATTCTGATGATAACATTTCTTTAGATCTACCTTCTTTAAAGAGTTTGTAAATAAATTATTTAAAAGAGGTATATATACATATATATATATATATATGTGTGTGTGTGTGTGTGTGTGTGTGTGTGTGTGTGTGTGTACCATTTGAGGTGACACATTCAGGGCTGCAAGTGTCCGCGAGCGTGCACAGTGACGAAGACGGTGGCGAAACGATGTATATATAAAACCAAGTCATGTGCATCATAGAGAAGTTGCCTAGATCCTGGGAGGATTTTGGCATGGGCCTAAAGCATCGAAAAGGGGCCATTTCTCTTGATGATTTGATGAGGGCAATAGCTATTGAGGAGGAACATAGAAAGGAAAAGCCCAAAATGCCTGTAGATGCAAGTGCAAACTTAGTAATGAAACAGAAGGGTAAAGATTTAAAAGGAAAGGCCAAGCAGGGTTTGCCGTCCCGCCCCGACCCGCACTGACCCGCACGACCCGACCCGACCCAGGCGGGCGCCGGGTCGCACGGGCCGTGGGTCGTGGACGGGACGGACCGACCCGCTCTGTCCCGTGCGTCTCGCCATGTACCGGTGCGGTGCGAGGCGGGACCCGGCTCGGTACGAGCGGGTCGGGGCGGGTCGGGGCGGATCGGGGCGCCGGAGGTGGGAGAGGGGGGCGGTGGGGGGCCGCAGCAGGAGGCGGTGGGGGGCCGCAGCCGGAGGGGGAGGTGGGACCGTGGGAGAGGTGGGGGGGCGGTGGTGGCCGCCGGAGGTGGGAGAGGGGGGCGGTGGGGGGCCGCAGCAGGAGGGGGAGGGGGAGGTTGGACCGTGGGAGAGGTGGGGTGGGCGGTGGTGGCCGTCGGAGGTGGGAGAGGGGGGCGGTGGGGGGCCGCAGCAGGAGGGGGCGGGGGGGCGCCGGAGGTGGGAGAGGGGGTGGTGGGGGGCCGCAGGAGGTGGGAGAGGGAGGGGGCGGTGGGGGCGGGGGGGAGCGATCTCGGTGGTGGGGCCGCCGGAGGTTGAGGGGCGGTGGGGGAGGGGGGAGAGGTGGGGGGGCGGTGGTGGCCGCCGGAGGTGGGATAGGGGGGCGGTGGGGGGGCGCAGCAGGGGGGGTAGGGGGAGGTGGGAGAGGTGGGGGGGCGGTGGTGGCCGCCGGAGGTGGGAGAGGGGGGCGGTGGGGGGTCGCAGCAGGAGGGGGCGGGGGGCGCCGGAGGTGGGAGAGGGGGTGGGGGGCCGCAGCAGGAGAGGGGCGGGGGGGCGCCGGAGGTGGGAGAGGCGTCGGAGGGCCGCAACAGGAGGGGGCGGGGGGCGCCGGAGGTGGGAGAGGCACCGGGGCGGACCGGGTCGCAGTGCGACCCGCCCGACCCGACCCGTCCCGCGCAGAGACCGGGTCGGCCGGGTCGGACGGGTCGGCAAACCCTGAGGCCAAGGTTGATTCCACTGTGCAGATGAAACCCAAAGGAAAGATAAAGAAGAAGAAGGTGCTAGGACAGTGCTGGACATGTGGTGATAAGGGTCATATGCGCAATGAATGTCCCAAAAAGAAAGAAAATGTGCTGAACAGGGTCTTGTTGATCCATGATGTCCCAGCACAGGTCAATGTAGTGACCGGTGGATCTTCTTCTGGTATGGAGTATGTTTCTCTTAATCCTCAGTTGTTTACTATTTATGAACCAAATGAATGGCTGGTAGACACTGGAGCCAATGTGCATTTATGTGCTGACAGGGCTAATTTTGTGTCTTATCAGGAAATCCATGATCGCTCCGTGACAATGGGAAATGGGAGTACAACTAGGGTGCTAGGAGTTGGACGTGTGAGCCTGAAGTTTACTTCAGGGCGTGTTCTTACTCTTTCCTTAGTGTACCATGTTCCTAGTGTCAAGAGGAACATTTTATCTGGTTCTGTGTTAGTAAGAGAGGGTTATGAACTGAACTTTAAATGTAATAAGGTTGTCATACTCTATTTGAAGACTTTTATTGCAAAAGGTTATCTTTCTGATGGTTTGTTTAAAATCTTTGTGGATCATGTGATGAACAGAAATGTGGATGTTAATGCTTCCGTTTCTACTTCTGTTCCTGTTGCTTATAATGTTATAGATTCATCTGAATTGTGGCATGCTCGTTTAGGTCATCTTAATTTCCAGTTTAATGGTGTGTTGACTAGGGATCATAAAAAGTATTTCATTACCTTTATTGATGACTGTAGTAGATACTGTTATGTGTATTTGCTTAGATCTAAGGATGAGGCTTTGCAAAAGTTTATCATCTTTAAGAAAGAAGCAGAAACACAATCTGGCAAACTTCTTAAAAGGTTGAGGTCTGATAGAGGAGGAGAGTATACTTCAAGTTTGTTTGTGGAATATTGCCAAGATCATGGCATTATTCATGAAACAACTGCCCCATACTCTCCTCAGTCTAATGGGATAGCAGAAAGGAAGAACAGGGTATTCATTGACATGGTCAACTCTCTCCTGCAGAGCTCGGGACTACCAAAGTATATGTGGAGGGAAGCTTTGAATACGGCTTGCCTTATTCTGAATCATATTCCCCTGAAACATAGAGATAGTAGTCCAATTGAACTTTGGAGACATAGGAAACCTAGTTTGAAATTTCTCAAAGTGTGGGGGTGCCTTGCAAAGGTACTTGTTCCTGAGCACAAGAGAAAGAAACTAGGACCTAAGACAGTTGACGCAGTCTTCTTAGGCTATGCTGAAAATAGCTATGCGTACAGGTTTCTGGTTGTCAAATCAGAAATTCCTGGCATAGATATTAACACCATAGTCGAGTTTCGTGATGCCACATTCTTCGAAAATGTTTTTCCCATGAAGACTGGTTTGACTCAACATTTGTCTTCTGAGACTGTTGCCTCTATATCTGATTCTATTCCAGAACATGTGGAAAGAATGACTAATGTGGGGGCTGATGCATCCGGACCTAATCTTGATGCTGATGATCAAGAAGAGGTTGAACCTAGAAGGAGTAAAAGACTAAGGGTTGCCAAGGATTATGGTAGTGATTTTGTCACTTTCCAGATCACGGGTGATCCTCCCACCTTTCGAGATGCCATGGCTTCAGCTGAAGCTAGGCATTGGAAGGATGCCATTAAGAGTGAGATGGATTCCATTCTTGCTAATGGCACTTGGGTGTTAGTTGATCCTCCTCCTGGTTCAAAGACCATTGGATGCAAATGGGTCTTTAAGAAGAAACTAAAACCAGATGGAACCGTTGACAAGTATAAAGCTAGGCTAGTTGCTAAGGGTTTCAAACAAATGGAGGGAATAGATTATTTTGATACCTATTCCCCGGTCACTAGGATAACCACAATCAGGGTGCTTGTAGCACTGGCTTCCTTACATAATCTCTTTGTCCATCAGATGGATGTCAAGACTGCTTTTCTTAATGGTGATCTTGATGAAGAGATTTATATGGATCAGCCTGAAGGATTTGTGGCTCCGGATAGTGAGAATAAAGTTTGTAGACTTGTAAAGTCTCTGTATGGTTTGAAACAAGCTCCTAAGCAATGGCATGAAAAATTTGATATGACTATCATATCATTTGGTTTTATAGTCAATGAGTTTGATAAGTGTATCTATCACAAAGTTAAGGGTAATGAATTTGTAATCTTGTGCCTATATGTAGATGATATCTTGTTGTTTGGAAGCAGTTTGGGAATCATAACTGAGACCAAATCATTCTTAAGTAGCAGATTTGAAATGAAAGATATGGGTGAGGCAAATGTGATTCTGGGGCTGACTCTTATTAGATCAGCTGAAGGAATAGCAATTTCTCAATCTCACTATGTTGAGAAGGTTTTAGAGAAATTTGGCTATCAGAATTGTAAAGCTGTCTGTACACCCTATGATCCTTCTAGAATTTTCTGCAAGAATAAGAGTGGTGATCCTGTGTCTCAATTGCGGTATTCTCAGGTTATAGGAAGCTTAATGTATCTTGCAAACTGTACTAGACCAGACATTTCATATGCTGTGTCTAAACTCAGTAGATACACAAGCTGTCCTGACCATACTCACTGGGAAGGCTTAGATAGGGTGCTGAGGTACCTAAAGGGTACCATGACCCTAAGCTTGCATTTTCAGAAATTCCCTGCTGTACTTGAGGGATATAGTGATGCAAGCTGGATAGCTGAAAACTCAGGGAGCAATGGTGTCACAGGGTATGTCTTTACCCTGGGAGGTGGTGTAGTTGCCTGGAGGTCAACTAAACAAACCATCTTGTCTCGGTCTACTTTTGAGGCTGAGTTGTGTGCTTTGGATACTACTGGTATGAAGGCTGAATGGATCAGGGGTCTTCTTTCTGAACTCCCTCTGATGAGTAAGCCTATACCTGCGATATCTGTGCATTGTGATAATATGACCACAATTGCCAAGATTAAAAGTTCAAAGTACAACCAAAAAGAAAGGAGACATATTCAACTCAGACTTAAGTCTGTAAGAGAATTAGTGTCTCAGGGAGTGATAGCTGTGGATTTTGTTGGTACCAAGGACAACATAGCTGATCCTCTGACTAAAGGACTTAACAAGAGTCAAGTCCAAAAATTTAGGATGGGGATGGGACTGAAACCCATCAGTTGTTCTCCTGCAGTGGCAACCCAACCTATCTGAGTAGAGATCCTACAAAGAAGGTTCAATGTGGTAATAACAAGCTGTTGAGAGGACTGGAAGGCACTTGTTTAAACAGATACTTTGTATCTGAGTTCCTCCCCTGTAATCCTAAACAATCTAGTGCCTGTTACTGCAAGTTAAGGTTAAGTTGTATACTTTTAATGGGTTCAAGCCTGGTAAGGCAGGATGTTTGCAGTGCATCCTTGGAGAAGCCCACCTATATGAGTACAACTGTGAGGCCGCAGTTAAAGAATTGGGTTATTCTTGAAAGTACTCATGAAACAGGATTGGGCACATGGCCTTTAAAGTGCCAGTTACTTTTTGCTACCAATAGAACCTTATTTCATGTTGTTTTCTAATAAGTAGCCCTTCACAAAAAGGATCAAGTTCAAGATTTAATTCACTTCGATTCTGTGGGGGGGTGAAAATTAGAACACTTAGGTGAAGGTTCAAACCCGAAAGGTACCTTTACTGAAAGCATGATTTGTTCATATCTCTTCTGTTTGTTCCCTTTTATCAAACCTTGAGTTTGTGGGGGAATGTTAGGTTGAAGGGGGGTTGGGAGTATATCTAAGGAAGGGAAACTCAAAGGTTTTCCATAAGGGTGCTACCTCAAGTGTTGTGTTTTGTATGGGGATATTAGTCCCACATTGGAAAACACAAAGAGGTGAGGGGACCTTATAGTTCCTAGGACCCCATGGACTATGTCTTATAGACATAGTGGAGGTAAGCTAGATCCAATCACACGCACGCACGCGCCGGGCCGGGCCGGGCTGGGCGGGCGCGCGTGTGTGAGGTGTGGGTCCAGCCGGCTTGCCTTGGCACCTTTTTGGAATTCTTTTTGCTATTCTATCCTTTCCTTGGAGAGAAAGAGGGGTTTCCGAACTTATCGTTTCGGATACGAACCGTCGCGGGCGTGGGGCACATAAGGAGAGTAATTAGGATTACCCTAATTACTGCTACTCTTTTTTCCGTGTCTGTTCGACTTCACAGAGGAACCGCTCGCAACGTCGCTCTCTTGCTCTCGTCTCCGGCTCCTCCTTGCGCCGTCCCGCGGAGATCGCTGCTGTCTTCGTCCCGTGCGTTCGCCACCGTCTTCGTCTTTGTGCACGCTCGCGGACACTTGCAGCCCTTGTTCTTCGGTGTTCGGTGCATGCTTTCTAACCTTTTTTAAAAAGACGAGATTTAGGTTTTTCGAGTAGTAATTATTACAAGATTCTTAAGAGTGCGCTTAAGTTTCTTGTGTTAGTAGTCGTATCCTGGGGGAAGATCGCTATATCTATCGCACCGTGTTTGTGGGGGCGATATCTTCTCTAAGGGGAGTCTCTTTGAGGCGCTTCTACTAATCCAGTTGTTTAGATAGATATAATTTTTTTTATTCCTTCATACTTAATTGTTCAACAATCATGCTTATGTTTGATTCTTCTTGGTTGTCCTTATTTGAATCAACCTCCTATGTAATTTTACTATGGTTTGCATTGCATCTACTGTGGTCCGTTTATTGCCATGATGTTGTCCTTGCACACTGTTTCTTTCTAACACTATATATATGTAATAAATTAAGTTTCCCTAGAAACAAAGATATGAAAAGAGAGAAGAGAAAACACGAGACTAATCTCTTCTCCCCTTTCTTAAGACTACCATCATAACTCTGCCTTAGCATAAAATAATTAACCTGGGGAGCGTCTACTTACCACTGGACACAACAAGCATCATTAGAAGGGCGCAAGTGATCGGTGTAACCTTCTTGACCAGCATAAAATAATTAAGCCAGGCTTGGTGTGTACATTCTTCTCAGTCAAGGAAAGAGTTACCTGTGGCAAAAGCCAAGGTGCCGTTCTCCAAGAGCTAGCAAGCAAGCTAGCATTAGGTTTAGGGTTATCCATATATGTCTTGCACTTAATTTATGACTACTAACTATTAGCAAACTGTAACCACGTGTTAACAGAACAATATATATATATATATATATATATATAGCATAATGAGCGTATACAAAATCTTTCAAGCAACTCGGTGACGACCATATATATATATATATATGCCACTCGCTGAAAAATGGAAATAGAAGAGAGGAGGTGGCGATGGAAGAAGAGTGGAGAGCTTGAAGGCTTGGAATGTCTTAGCTCTTGTGGGTTTGAACTTCGGACTTCGATGCTTTGACCTTCGGTGCTTCGGGCTTTGATGATCCAAGAATGGAACCCTTAGGTTCTATTTATAGGCTAAGGAGGGTGACTTCTCAAGGAAGGAAGCTAACAAGATGACAAAGCCTATAAAGGAGGCTAAAAAGTAAAGGAGGCTAGAAAGTAACCTACCGTAGCCACTAAGAGAAAGTGGACTAGTACTAAAGTAGTTTACCTTGATTTATCATAACTTTTTGAAGAATCGATACAAGTAATAGAGATTTATGATCAATTAGACATGATAACTGAACATCAAGATATAATCAATCAGTTTTTAGATGGATGTGATAACGGTAGTTTAGAAGATAACAATTCAACTATAGATAGTAGTGATTTCTATAGTATTGATAACAATTTTGATGATATTGCTGATAGCTTAGGTACCCTAGAATTAAATTCTACATGTTTAGATTCTGATGATAACATTTCTTTAGATCTACCTTCTTTAAAGAGTTTGTAAATAAATTATTTAAAAGAGGTATATATACATATATATATATATATATATGTGTGTGTGTGTGTGTGTGTGTGTGTACCATTTGAGGTGACACATTCTGCAGAATTAGTGTTCCTAATTGTGCAAAGGTGAGGTGTTTAATTAAAGTTAGGATACACCGAGGCTCCACTTGGAAACCAATAGGTTGAAAGATTCTAGCAGTTAGAGATTTTTGAACGTACACAATTAAGTACATATTAGCAAATTGTATGGATCAGATGGTTATATTATTTTATTGATTGATGGGAATTAAGGATTATATCTTCAAACTGATCATTATGTTGTCTACACGTGTACTCCTTGCCTAGGTTTGTCAACGGATCCAGATATTATCTGGATCCGCTTCAAGTCCGACTCCACATTGTAAGATATATATTCGGATCAGCTTCGAGCCCGACTTTACATTATAAGATAATATTCGAATTCGTATTTGATTTCTGAGATATGGATAATATCCAAATTTTACTCAGAGCGGATACGTACATCGTACCATTCGCTTCATAAAATATCTATCCATAAATTATTGTGGTGAATCTCTATTAATTTTTTACATATATTTCATCAAAATTATTACCATTAGAGTCATTAGAAGTGTCCTTTGATTTTTCACTGAGTATTATTTTTCCCCTTCTCATTCATCATCTTAATAAAATTAAGAACAATCTCGATCATGTACAGTATGTTAAACTTATGGAGCATTTTGAAATCAAAGTAAATAATTTGAATAATTTAAATTTTTTGTTCGAATAAAAAATGGATAAATAATATAATTAATAATTCATCAGATAGTGGAACATGCAAAATCGAATAATTTAAATTTTAAAACAAGGCAAATTTGAATAGACATGTATTCCCTGTGTATCTACTCCGTTGGCAATCCTATCTCTGCCATATATAGTTCTTCGTTCTTGCAGGGTCACGTCCTCGTCCTCTCGCACATATGCATGTTTTAGTTATACTTTACAACGAAATTATTTTGGTCATCTAATTAATGTTTATACTATTTTATTTATTTGTGATAAAGATTATACTTTGCAATTTTTGTTAACTATTCTATCCACCCGTGCATTTTCCTACAGAGTAACTTCTTTTAGTCGGGCAGAGAGCGGCACGTCCTGTGAATGGGAGTGCATGAATAGTGAGTTGGAGATTTCCCATCGTCGAGTTCTGGGTATATATAGCTATCTCTTTTCTAAGAACTGTGAGATGGAGGTTTCTCATCATCCACCTTATTTGTATTATTTCAAGTGTCAACTATTGAATTTCGAATTCTTTGACCTATGTCACACTCTTTGTAACTAATTTTCTTCGGACGAAAACTACAGAGAAAACTATAGATAATTATAAAACGCATGATTTTGAAGCCAAATATTTATTTTCATAAGTTTTAAAATTCATAATTTTAAAATCGCACGCGCACACACACTCACGCACAGACACCCCTCTCAAGAGGACTAGTTAGGGTCCGTATCTCTACTTCTACCGGCACGGTATCCAATCCTCTAATCACGTGTGCACGCACTAGACAGACTTCTCAACGTCTAAATAGAGTTTTTGCCATAATACCCTCATTACAAGTATATTTGTAAAAAATTAATCTTCTTACTTTAATTTGTATCACTTTTAATAACCTTATTAATTATATCAGGATAGTGCCCAATTAAACAAACCTCTATTAAAGATTGAAACAATACTTCATTCTCCTTTGTATAATTAAAATTTTGGTGAAATTAAGTATTCTTATTGAAAAGAGTTATACATATTGACTGGCATGTTGTGCCAAAGAGGTAAAAAAAGACATAAAGAGGTAGGTAGATGCATGGGTGTAAACATGGTTTTCCAAATCGTTCCGGGACGGCTCCAACCGGCCGTCCCGGATCGTCCTAGGCAGATTGCGGGACGGACGAGTTGTGGGACGCTACCGAGACTATATATATAATATATTATATTTCATAATCAAATCTAATTGGTGGGTCAATTGGTTTAAGTTGTTTCACCTAAATCGGGCGTCTTGTTTTCGAATCTCTGAAGACACATCAAAATTTTAAATTTTTTTCACTTTCCTTTAAACTATTTAATGGAAAAAAATGTTAAAAATCCACTGGTTGGTAATAAGAATCAAACCGTCGCCCTCTCATTCACACATAAGACCACTCACCCAATTGAGCTACAATTTTTTTCATAATATTTTTCATATATTATTATATAGCTTACGAGACAGAGCGGGACAGAGCGGTACAATATTGTACCCTACCGTCCCAGCAGAAAAATGGGACGGTCGATACGACTGAGTCAGCAAACCGGTGTAAAGAGAGAATGTTTAGGAGAGAAAAACAAGCATATATGAGATTTTCAACAAAACACGGACGAGAAGAATATTTTTACAAATGTTGCGATGTACCAAAATTATTATAAATAATATGAAAATAAGAGAGATAATTTTAGAAATAAGAATGTGAGTACCATGCATGGTCAATATTTTTTTTCTTTTGGCATCTATCTTTGAAAAAAGAAGAAAAATATGGACATCGTATAACACCGTACATAGAGCATTAATATTGGGTTCATGTGCATCAACGTGGTTACATGTGGGTGTAGTATAAATATATATATATATATATATATGGGGGGTGATCCGGTGGTGCCGGCCCCACCCCCCCTCACATTCACCCCCCCTCATAAATGCAGGGGGGGCGCGCTGTGAGGGGGGGGGTAGGGCCGGCACCACCGGAACATCCCCTATATATATATATATATATATATATATATAGTTTATCCACAAAAGATGAAAGCAGAATAATTAATCATCAATATGGTATAATGTAATTATGAATTATAAACTATTATCGAGGGTAATAATTAATGCCACATGACATTTGAGGATTAAATCCTGCCACTCCCCTCACCCCACCTTATTACATACTTCAGAGGAGATCAAAGCCACCGACGACGGGCGATTGGCAGCCATCAATTATATATAATCACCTAGCATTTGCACATGCATCTGGCCTTGATAATAATGAAACCCACACAGCGGCCAGTATCATACCCAAAATCTTGGCATGAATGACGGCAGAGGATAGATAATACGCAAACACCCTTGTAGAGGATGACTGGAGCACCACACCGTGGCTGCGGCACCTGGTGTACTCCGCCTACTACAGTACAATTGAAGAAGAAGAAGGTATGAACACAATCGAGGTATGCAAATAAGACCACACAATATATTCATCAGTACTTGTGGCAGTGTGTACTAATTAAGTGTGTAATTATATAAGTTTAAAGCTTTTTAACGTATAAACCATTAAATATAAATTTGTAAATATATCTTCTCTAGATTTGTATTAGCAAATATATCCATGATGTCATCAAAATAGTGCAAAAATACCATTATTGTTAACTTATGTCGACTGACTAGTGAATGTTCTATAAAGATTGAATATTCTTTCTATTTGATAATTAAAAGACTAAAATATCCCTCATAAACCTCAATTCCCCACATCAAAAGAGAGATGAATTGTAGAGAGAGAGGGGGTTGTGAGGGAGAGACTGTGAGACATAGGTGAGAGGGAGAAATGGCCCTGGTGGGTGGGGGTCTAAAGTTGGAGAGAGATCAGTGCAACCTTCTTGGCCTGTATGATTATCCTTTCTCTCTCCCTCTTCCTCTCTCTTTGTCTTGCTCTCACTCTCACTCTCTCGAGTGAGAGTGAAGATATAGAGATCTAGAAGAACATTTACCCCTATAAAAAGGAATATATAAGAATCTAGGAGATCGACTATATATATGTAATAAATTAGTTCTCCCTAGAAACAAAGATATGAAAATAGAGAAGAGAAAACACCAGACTAATCTCTTCTCCCCTTTCTTAACACCATCACAACTCTGCCTTAGCATATAATAATGTGGATTATATATATATATATATATATATATATATATGACTATGGGGAGAGGGGGAGGGAGAGGCTAATTAAGCTGGGGAGCATCTACTTATCATTGGACACAAGCAGCATTAGAAGGGCGCAAGTGATCAGTGCAACCTTCTTAACCTGCATGATTACTCTCTCTCTCTCTCTTTCTCTCTCTCTCTTTTATTCAAGGCTCAAAAGGATTTGTGAGGTTAATATGTATATATATAATGTCAGTTGGCCATGCTTGGCGTGTACATTCTTCTCAGTCAGGGAAAGAATTGGCTGTGGCAAACGCAATGTGTTATTCTCAAGGATAGCATAGATCATCATATGGGTTCCAACCGTAATTAGTAGGCTAGTTAGCTGGCTGAAACCTGAATTCTCTATTATATATATGTCCTGAATCTTTTTACATCCAAGAGCATTAATTATAAGGTTAAGGGTTATCCATGTATATCTTGCACTTAATTTATGGCTACTAATTATTAGCCAACTATAACCACGTGTTAACAGAACAAATATATAAATATGGTAGTCATTGAGTTGCTTGAAGGATTTTGCATATGCTTTACCATTTGAAGTGACACATTCCGTAGAATTAATGTTCCTAGGTGTGCAAAGGCGAGGTGTTTAATTATAAATAAAAAAATATAACATATTTGGTAGGGATTTCAAATTAATAGCCGTGTCACGCTCAAGCTACTACTGGGGTGTTTAGTACAAACAAGAGTTAATTAGAAAGAAGCTGAAGTGGTCACCATCCTGCATGCGATCAATCATGCAGGATCAATCATGCAGGATCCATCAGCACAGGGCGGCAATGTGGGGAATGCATGTACGTGTCAAATCCTTCACCAGAAAGCCACAAATGTTGAGGATATATATGTGAGGCGCATGCATGCTCCTTTGGCATTCGGGCATATCAGCAGCCAGCGAGTGATCTCCAGTGGCCCGAGTGTATGCACGCACGCACGAAGCAGAAAGATCCACCGAAACCCAGAAAAATCCACTACAGGAGCAGATATGGCCCTTAATTTCCCCCCAAAATTAAGTTAGTTAACGATTAAAGGTTTCATTATTTCGGGCTGGGTCTCAGTGATATAGAGGGAGCAGCTAGGGCAATAGGCGATCTCCTCCCCGATGCCGTGGTCCTCCCACGTGATCTGGATGAGGTCCACGCACCTGCAGCTCCTTATTCCACTCCATGTCCTCGATCTCCACGTACGTACGTCTTCATACGACATCTCTCTCTCTCTCTCTCTATTTATCTATCTATCTATCCTCTGCTCTTCTCGCGCTCCAGCACGATCACCATTGAGACCACAGTCGACCGGAGCCACCGCAGCCACGAAGAGGGGAAGGAGACCAAAGAAGGAGGGGGGCGGGGAGATGGTTTTCCCCACCCCAAAGGAGACCTGCAGGGAGGAGAGGGAGCCGAAGACAAGTATTAATTGGAGGTATAAGAGGTTTGCGGATACGAAGTGGGAGGAAGATTCGGGGGAATAAGGTTTAGAGATTGATTTGGTGGGAGAGAATCCCCATTTTTTTGTGTGTCTACGAGGTGCGAGAGTGACCGTGCCAATCGACATCAAAATAAAAATCATATCCTACTGCTACGACCTCCTGCCTGCGTGGGGGCGGTTGGTTGGTTGGGTATCATGGTGGGAGGTTCGGGGCTAGGGGAAGGGCCGGAGCGGGCATCGAGAATGCCAATGCTGTCGTATGTCAAGTGGCCGCCTTCCACCCTCAACAGCGGCACACAACCGGAGGCACGCTGCTGATGCTAAGAGTGCCAGCAGTAGCACACGAGCAAAAGAGAGGAAGGGGGCCATGCATGGCTAATGTTAGCTTTGAAGCCTCTGGGGTTGGGGGGGTGCATGTATGGTATGTCTTTCGCCAAGGTCGATGAGCAAGGGAGACCAAGCTGGCAGAGGAGATATCCCAGAAGACCTCGACGGCGGAGTCGCTAGAGACGTATGATCGACTCCCCTTCTTCGCTCTCACAAGCAATGAGTTGTTGGTAGCGCTACTGCTGTCGACGACCTTGTGTGGTGGTGGTGGATGTTGATGCGACCATCGGTACGTACTGCTGGTCCTCCTCGACGCCAAGGGATCATAAGCCCTGGCCGATGTGACTCTCCGACCATGCATGTCACCTCGATCAGGAACTCCTTCTAGGTAGACAGCTTGGCCCTGTAGAAGTAGGTGACGGATCTCTGGACGGATGGGTCGACCTTGGCGGAGGTGGCATTGATGCTGCCCGATCATGTAGTTAGAATGATCAGACACCTTGACGGCATGCATGTTCGTTGAAGCGAAGTCTCTCATCGCCTTGATCATTAATCTAACTCGTAATTAATGATATTTTTTATTTTTAAAATTTAATTAGTGAGAATAATGATATTATTTATCAAAAATATATTTTCATGGTATATTCAATTAATAAAATATACTAAAAATATTTAAAAAATTAATTAAAATAAAAATTTTAAAATATGAATGGTAACCTAAATCTATAATTAATACGTTTTTAACTTTTAGGATTTAATTAGTGAGATTATTGATAGTATTTATGAAAAAAATTATTTTCTTAGCATATTCAATTTATAGAATATTTAAAAATTAAAGTAATATAATTTTTTTAAGATGAACGGTAATATAAACTCGTAATTAATGTCATTTTTTACTTTTAAAATTTAATTTGTGAGATTGATGATGTTATTTATCAAAAAAAATTTCCACAGTGCATCCAATTTATGGACTATATTAAAAATATTTAAAAATAAATTAAATTTTTTTGAAGGTGAACAATAACCTTAATTCATAATTAATATCATTTTTCACTTTTAAATTTTAATTAGTGAGATTATTAATGTATCTTAAAATGTTTATTTATTTCTATGATATATTCAATTTATTGAATATATTAAAATATTAAAATAAAATATTTTTTAAGATGAACGTTAGCTTCAACCCGTGATTAATATCTTTTTTACTTTTAAATTTTAAATAGTGAAATTATTGACGTTGTTTATCGAGAAATATTTTCATAGTATATTCAATTTATAGAATATATTAAAAATATTTAAAAATCAAATTCAAATAATTTTAAGATGAATACTAATCAGAACATATAATTAATGATATTTATGTGTTAAACAGCGCATAGGTTGAATAACTCATATTATTCTATCCTTGTTCGTTTATCCGAGTGGTAATATATATATATATATATATATATATATATATATATATATTAGCATATCTTCATGTAGAGGGATATTTCTTGTACAGGGATAAGGACAAATAATTAACCACGATTTTATAAACTTTGAGATTGATTTTAAGTGACTGTTTGACGTTTGTGTAGAAGCTGGCAAATGACTACTAATTTAGGCTGGCACTTAGGCCCACAGAAATGAGCCCGCGTATATATAGACTTTGATCTTTCAAATGTCTCTTATGAGCATCCACGGCAGGGTGAATCCTCGCTTGGGTGTTGGAATACTAGTTATTGAAGGCAGATGACACGCAGGGATGCTCATGTGACTTGGTTTAGTTAGGTTTCGATGGGCAAAATTAAAGTATAAAAATTAAAATCATAACCACATATTTTATTGAGTAATGCTCAGTGCACCCACCGCACTAATTACACCCACCAGTGTAATTAGGGCAACACTTAATATTTTTTAATTTTTTCTTGAGTAGCATTCACATCTAATTAGATTGATATGTCGGTCACGTCATCGGATGATGTGATGTGATGACCAATTAAATAAAAAATCTCAACCATGTGAATAGTAAAATTGAGTCAATTTTACTATTCACGTAGAGATAAATTTATATTTAATTATCCCTCACATCACGTTATCCGGTGACGTGATCGACACACCAACCTAATTAGACAAGTGGAAACTATTGAAAAAAATTAAAAAATATATATTAAGTGTTGCACTAATTACACTGGTGGGTGTAATTAGTTCGGTGGATGCACTAAGCATTACTCTATTTTATTTTTCAAACATAAAATTCAAAGATTGACATCGGAGAATCTTTTGTTTTTCTCACTATTTTAAAAATTCCGGATTGCGCGATAATCATGAGTGGGAGATGGAATTTGTACATTCCATATTACTTAGGCGAAGATCCCCAAAAAAAGTCACACTATGAATGGGTACATAGTTAAAATCTAATTTAAGTACAAAAAATTATAATCACCCCGTAGCAGGCCCCCTTTGCCCTCTCCCTCACCGCCGGCTCCCCCTCCCCCTTACCGCTAGTGCCCCTCCCCCACCCCCCCTCTCCTGCCCTCCCTTCTACTCCGCCCCCATCCCCTCACCGCTATTGCCCCCTCCCCCTCTCTCCCCGCCTTGCAGCCAACGGCCCCTCCCCCTCTCTCCCTCTTTGCCGGTGCCCCCTCTCCCGCCCTCCCTGCTACTCTGCCCCCATCTCCTCACCGTTGTCGCCCCCTCGCCCTCTCCCCCCACCTCGTAGTCAACAGTGTTGCTCACCCTCCCCCGTCCGTTAGGGTTTCCATCAAGAGGGGGGAGAGAGAGAGAGAGAAGGGTAAATCGAGGGTAGGTTGATAATTTCATCGCTCCTCATGCTTAACTCAACTTAAACCTACCGAGGGTCACGTAAGATAGGGGCAAAACTGTAACATTTAAAATTAAGTAGAGGATATTCTTGATAATATATTCAAATGAAGAGTATATTTGACATAATCGATATTTAGAGAGATATTTATGTAAAAATAATATTTTTTTTTGGTAGATACTTTTTATCTTAATGGGGAGAGATGAACCTAAGATCGAACCGAAGATCTCCTTAGAAGAGGGAGGTGGTGAGACAATCACGGTGAGTCATGAGCTCAGACGGACATGCTATAAGTCTGTAGAAAACTTTGTCAAGCAAATCTGCTAAAATGACTGGTATTAATTTGTTTGACATCCTGCTCAGTTTTCAGCTATCCGCCGTGCAGTTTATATCATCGTACCCTTGAAACGCAGATTTTGAAGTTAAATCAAGCTAAACCTAATTTCTTAGATATATTAAAAGATTGCCATGAATCAATTGAAGAGGAACATGGGCTCTCCGGCACGCCGACGAGTTCTCTCTCTCCACATGCAGGCAGAAGTAGTGAGGAAATGGTGCGATGAATAATATTTCTTTATCTGCTGAGTCAGATTGTCTTGAGCTACTATACTTTGTACTCCTCTGGATCAGATTGGACACTGACTGCCGTTTCCAAATTGCAAACAGTGGCTCTTCTCTTGGCCCTACGCATGCAGGGGGGGTAGAAATTAAGGAGAGATGATAGTGATGGTCGATATCAGCGCTTCAATCGGATATACATGGAAGCGGCCAGGTTTAGCTCTGTGAACAAGTTTTTGCAATGCAACCGAATTTATTATTGTTTAATCGTATCTGTGTATTTTATGATAAATATGAATTTTAAGTATTATTATTAGTTAACTTTTGAAGGAGAAAAAATTTAATGCATGTGATTGTAAAGAGATTTGTATAAAGTGAATTACTTTTTAGGGTTTTTTGCATGGAAATCATTGTTAAAAGTGAATTTATAAAAAAATTATTCCTAAAAATGCATTAGCATGTATATCACTGAGTTAATTCAAATAATACATAAATATCATTTAAGTGTGGTTTTCTTGTAAGTTGTTGGTAAAAAGAAGTGATATGTATGTAAATAAATATGACATTTTTGTATAATTCAGATTACACAGGTTAATATGGTGTTTGAGAGCAGTTTTTTTTTTAAAATCTATTTCTATCTAAAAACTTGTGTCAACATAATTTTTGAATTAAATTTTAAAATTGATAAAAACAGACAACTTCTGTTTGGTAATAGTGTCGTAATTTTTAAAATTTGTTTAGATGTGTTTGTCAGGGTCTTTCTCCCCGGGTCATCTCCTCTCTGGCCGTTGCAGAGAGAGAGAGAGAGTAGGAGAGGGGGGAGCCGTCGGGGGAGGGGAGGTCGCCGCAGGGAGGGGGCCACCGTCGGGGGAGGTGAGGGGGCGCCGTCGGGGGGATGGGGAAGCTGGAGCCAGAGGGGGGAAGGGGAGGGGGGAGGGCCTGCACAGGGGGGGGACCGGAGAGAGGGGGGGCACCCCACGGGGGGGGGGGGGGGGGGGTGGGAACCGGAGAGAGGGGGGGAGCCGGCGCCGGGGAAGGGGGGCCGCGCAGGGGGGCCTGCGCAGGGGGGGGGGGACCGGAGAGAGGGGGGCACCGCACGGGGGGAAGAACCGAAGGGGGGGGGGAGCCGGCGCCGGGGAAGGGGGGCCGCAGGGGGGCCTGCGCACGGGGGGGGGGGGGGGAACCGGAGAGAGGGGGGGCACCGCACGGGGGGGGGAGCCGGCGCCGGGGAAGGGGGGGCCGCAGGGGGCCTGCGCACGGGGGGGGGGGGGGGGGGGTGGACCGGGGAGAGGGGGGGGCCGGCGCCGGGGAGGGGGGGGCCGCAGGGGGCCTGCGCACAGGGGGGAGCCGGAGAGAGGGGGGGAGCCGGCGCAGGGGAAGGGGGGAGCTGCCGAGGGAGGGGAGGGGGATGCCGTCGGGGGGAGGGGAGGGAGCCGGTGGGGGAGGGGGGAGAGGCGAGGGCGCAGGGGGAGGGGGGCCGGCGGGGGAGGATGCAGGGGGAGAGGCAAGGGAGATGGGGGAGGGGGGAGACACGGGAGATGGGAGCGGGTCGCGAGTGGGAGAGAGCGAGCGTTTTTAAAAAAGAAATTGGTCAGAGATTGTTTTGTTTTTAGGGAAGATTTACACGGGAGTTGATTCTCTCTTTAAAAATTAGGAGAGACATACCAAATAGCATTTATAGATCTCTTCCTCTCTTTGTAAAATTAAGAGAAAAAAGAGGTAAAAAAGAGCAACCAAACACCCTATAATACATTTTTAGGAATGATTTTTTTATAAATTCACTCTTAATAATTATTTTCATGTAAAGAACCCTACTTTTTATAACCTCATGTGTAAGATCTTTTTAGTTCGAAACGTGAGATATTTTTCAGCAAATGAACTGGTGTCATACTTTATGACAAACTAAAGTTGAGTTTGAAGTAGGCCTGCCAATAGATTAGAGTTTATTGTTAAAATAAAATTTACAAAAGAATTTATTCTCAAAAACATATATATTATCATACATATCACTGTGTAAATTCGTGTAAATATATCATCGAAATTAACTTCCCTCGATGGAGAGGTGAACATTACATAAAGATTCTAATATTCTTTTTTACAGCTAAAACACGTGCATGCAAAAGTTCCATAAGTACATCAGATCATAACATCTCATGATAAACATTCTTTCGTCGTAATCTAAAGAATAATGCTAAGTCATAATACTTTAATGATCAATAATTATGAAATTATCATTTACTAGCTATAAGTTGCATTCCCCAGAGAGGACAACACTGAAAACTTTAAGTCCTAGACGGACACTCTATTGGGGCTCTACATGTTATGATCTGTTATATTCATATGACTTTTGCATGCACGTGTTCTAGTCGTAAAAGAGAATATTTACAATATATTTTATGACAAGCTAAAGTTGAGTTTGAAATAGGTCTTCTAATAGATTAGACTTTATTATTAAAATAGAATTTACAAAAAGAATTATTTCCAAAAACATATTATCAGACATATCAGTGTGTAAATCCATGCAAATATGTCATGGAAATTAACTTCCGTCGATGGAGAGGTGAACATTACATAAAGATTCTAATATTTTCGTTGGTTAGTCATTAAATTATGAAAATATTATTTTCCCTGCAAAGCCACAGAGAGAGAGAGAGAGAGAGAGAGAGAGGTCTCATGGGGTGGGAGGGGTTCCGAGACACGATTTTAGTCAAACAAAATATTTCATTTGTACAAAATATTTTATTAATTTATTTATAAAGTTAAATAAAATGGTTCATTCTTATAACAAAGTGTTTCATTCATATATAAAATATTGTAATCTTATAAAATATTTTATTCTTATTTTTTTTTCGATGAACGTGGTCTATATTTAATGTTCAAAAATACGCGTTGTACGGATCTAACACGGGCGCTTTTTTCTACGCATAAAGGGTTCTTTCATCTTTTTTGGACCAATGAAATCAAACGTTATATTTTGACATAGTTTTATGCACTAGAGTCGGTGCGCAAAGTATTACTTAAAGATATCACCACTCGGTTCCAGCTGTGAGCACCTATTACATATCGAGGCTGAATCTTGAATCTCTCTCTCTCTTGAATCTTTTTACATCCAAGATCAGCATCTAGGTTAAGGGTTATCCATGGATGCATATCTTGTTCTTAATTTATGGCTGCCGATTTAGTTGAGGGATATCGATCTTGTAATTTTATAGATAACATTAATTAAAGCCAACTATAACCACATCTTAAGATAACAAGAATATATATCCATCTTATTGGTTACTTTATATATATGGTCGGTGATAATTGCTACAAGTCCTGCGAGTACACTATTATGCGCAGGACTCTTTTACAACTAGAACACGTGCATACAAAGGTCCTATGAGTGCAGTATATCATAACATGTAAAGCCACAATAGAGTGTCCGTACATGACTCAAGCTGGATCATAGGCCGCCATCGGAGATGCAGGGCCAGTGTATCCGGTGGCGGCCCCACCTCTGGTCGCGGAGAACCTGTCGACAGCATGGGCACGTGGAGCGCGACCGGAACCACTGGTCGACACACTTGACATGGAACCGGTGACCGCATGGTGGGAGCACGCGAATCTCCTCGCCCTGGGTGAACTCCGAGAGACAGATAGTACAATCGACAAACCCATCCTCATCCGCCGCGCTGGGCCTAAAGGGAAGCCTGGGGAGTGGGAGGAGAACCCTCTCGCTCAGGCCTATGTCCGCCGCCAACGCCGGTGGTGGTGGCAGGACCGAGGAGCGGCAACGTCGCCAGGCCCAGCGTGCCACGAGGGAGAGACACACCACGCAGAGGACGGTGACGAAAAGCAAGGTGTTGAAGAGGAGGGCGTTGAGGCCAACGAAGGAATCGTTATTCATTCCCACGGGTGCCGGTGAGGGAGCGGTGCCCATATTGGCGGGGGACTGCAGGAGATTCCTGAGAACCATGTCAGAAGAAGAAGGGGGGAGAGTAGGGTCAACAATTTTCAGTGAAGAAGAATAATGGGAGAGAGTAGGGTTGATAATTTTCTGGAGCTCCCTGTGTTCGCGTGCTGCAGAGCATGAACCATATATATAGGTCAGATGATATGTCTGGTGACACACACACAGAGTGAACAACCGGGAATAGTTAGAATAATAACACAAAAAATGAAACGGCAAAGAAGACAGAAGGACAAAAAAAATAAAAGGAGGTCAAAATTAGAATATCCTCAACCATAGTTTCTTCCGTGCACCCCAACTTTTTCACCCACGGCCTAATATTAGTACTTCAGAAATTAGACATCTGGCAAACTTGCGCAGATGTAGTGACAGCCCTGGCCCCATGAGTAATATCTATTTTTTGGATCTCAAAAATGTTCACCAAAGGGATTTTTTTATCTTTTCCTATTCCATCTATATTATGCTATAAATTGATAACTTGGCAACGACAAACGTTAATCAAGGAGCATGTTCATGATAGGAAAAGAAACGCTAGATGATTGTTTCAACCTTCAATCGTCAACTATTATAAGGGAAAACTGGTAGGAAAAGAAACGTAAAAGAATTTCAACCTTATATATATATATGGATAATGATCAAATGATCGATGTCGACACCATGTGAGACTTGATCTCATGGTGCCGGCATCTAGACCATTCATCTATCCCGGTGAAGATCCAACAGTCATTTTCTATAAAAAAATGGCTCGATTCATCTCTTAAAAGACAAACTCAGGTCATAAATCAATTTTACAAATCTATTAAAAATTTAAAAATTAAAAATGAAACAAAGAATATTATTGTAATGTACCAATGCATTACTTGATACATTAGGTTAGTTTGACATCTGAATTTATTTCATCTCATGATAAACATTCTTTCGTCATAATCTAAAGAATTGAATAACCCTAAGTCATAATGCTTTAATCATCAATAATCACGTAATTATCATTTGACTAGCTATAAATTGCATTCCTAGAGAGTACAACACGTGAAATTTTAAGGAAAAATGAGACTAAAATTTAGGACATTAATCCAAGAGGGATAACCACATCATTGGGAATCATATCACCGTTACAACCAATAGCAAGGATAACATGTGCCTGAGCCCTACACAACAAAATCCTAGAACAACCATATTATGCTGTAAATTGTGCACTGAAGTAGATTATTAACTTGAAAACGATGGTAGGAAAAGAAACGCAATACGACTATTTCAAAGCTTCAGTTATATATCGTAAGGGGGAAAATGGTAGGAAAATAAACGCAAAAGCTGTCACAGGGAACTCAGTGCTCTCCAAGGTCTTGTGCATGCGTAAGTTGGAATTGAACAAGGAACCAAAGGGAAAGGGGCCAGATCTGTGGAGAATTCAAGGGGAAGTTTCTTAATTAGCAGAAGTAAATTTCGCGCTTCCATTGGATTATGACCACACGCGATCGAACGCACGCATGCATGCAAAGACGATGATGAACGTGATGGTTGTAGTGGAACTGGTGATGATGACGATAAGCTGATGTGCGGCTGAGGACAGTGATTTCAGCCAGCCGAGTTGTTGGCCGAGGAAGAGGGGGAAGGATAATAGTGACAAAATCTGATCTAAGTAGAGAAGGAAACAAATACGGCGATGCAATGATCCCACTGTTTGATAAGTTTCATCAAACAAAAGTCGACAGTACTTTAATTAAGGAGACGAAAAGAATTTGACAAGAAATCAAATAAAAGTATTACGAAAATCAGAAACGGATCCATCCCCAGTGAGACTTTCAGAGATCTTGTATAGTTCTCAAACAGAAAAGACGAAAAAGAAACTTATGCAAAATTAAGTTGGGCTTTCATGTCCGGATTTGATGAGCAACCCACGAAGAAATCGTTCGTTCCGATCGAAGTGGAAGGAAGTTAGGCAGTATAACTGTTTGTGAGTGAGCAGCGGCAATTCAATCCATCTCTCATCTACCCTTCCTTTACAAGATGTCCCCCCTTTCCCCTGTGTTTTTGCATTTCTGTCCTGCTGGTGAATAGTAGAATACGTATGTGAAGAACCATCTACGTACATATCCCAAACGGGTTTCTGTTCAACGTACTTTATAAACATATATGTGCACCCAATCGGCTGGCCTTGCTGGAAGCCTGGAACTAAAATTAAGTCGTAACATCGGTACTCTTTTAACAGTACCTGATCTTTATTGAGTGGTGTGTGGTGACCGGATGTACATATATCAACTACGTGGAAAAATACCAGCAGATTTCGTATAAACTCACGAGAAAAATATCAGCAGGAAAATTTTTTAACTTAGAATCAGAACACCAGCGAAAGAAAAGAAAATAATTAAGGGAACTTAGACAAGCTCGCAGGAAAACCTAGAAGAAACTTATGCAAAAGTGAGGCTTCCATGTCTGGATTTGATGAGCAACCTAGGAAGAAATCGTTTATTCCGAAGTGGAAGGAAACTAAAGATGAAAAATTGAGACTACTCAACACGTACCGTTCAGAGTTTGAAGCACGTAGGTAGTCCTCGAGCAAATTGACACATTAGTCTCGTAAAGTTCAGTCGATATTTATAGATGGGGGGGGGGGGTGGCGTTGCGTGTGAAAGAGAGAAACAGGAGGTGGGACAGTGAGGAGAGAGCGGCGGGTGCTGGATGTAATTTCCGTATATCTTTCTTTGTTTTCATGTTCAGAAGATGCTTCCATATTTCTCGCCCAACGGTGTGTCCCTCCCCTCTCTGCCGCCGCGCGCGGGCACGCCATATTTGACCAGGGGTCCCTAGTTGTAGATGGATGGATCGAACTCATGAGAAAATAAGATGGCCTACCTTGTGAAAATGATTAAATTCAATCAAATATATGTATAGATGAGGAGGGATATATATGTTGTCACCGATGATAATCGAATAACAACGATGTCATCGATTTTAAATAAAATCATATGATTTAATCTTAAAATTTTAATTTACACCGTTAAATCTTCTATATTATTAGTAAATTATTTATGGATTAAAAAATATATAATTTTAGTATTTATTTTTTATGTAAACATAAAATAAACGACTTAAATGGTATAATTTTTGTACGATATAATATCTATATTTTTTGATATCAGATTTGAATAATTTTTTATATGTATACTTAAATTTATGATAATATAAAAGATTTAATTATTTAAATTAAAATTTTAATATTAAATTATGTGATTTTAAAATTGATGACATCACTCTTATGTTATCATCTATAATGACATATCCCTCCCACTGGCGCAAGTTGGAGGGACGGCCGACTGGTCCACCGATTCCGGTGCACCCCAAGTGGGGATCCTGCGGGACACCAGGATGCTGGCGACGTGGCGTTGGCCTGTCGGAAAGGGCCAAGCTATTTTTTTTTTTTTTATAGAAAAACCAAAAGGGTCAAAGGCGGCGACAACGTTTTTTTTTTGGTCTGTCTGGGTGGATGGAGACTGGAGTGGGGTCATTTGTAGTACCACCCTTCAATTGGACCGTCATCTACCAGCGGGAAGGAGATCGAACGTGTATATCCAGATTTTGAAATGAGGCCCCTTACTATAATTAATATGTAAACATATATATGTACCAGAGTCAAAAAATATTAATTATGAAAATTTTAATGTGGAAACAGATTCTGTGTGTTGTGATGATAATAGATAAATAAATAATTTATGCATTAATGTAACCACAGATAGGCGATCCACACGTAGGTATTCTTGTAGTTCTACTTAATACTACTTTGCATGCAAGTCGTGAAGTCGTCATTCATCCTCATGTATAGGAAATGATCTTATATCTCTCGCTACTTTCTATTACCGGTAAGAGTTTAATTTTGCTAGAGATTATGATGTTCTATAGATTATCTAATAAACTCTTACCGATAATAAATTTTTAATGATACTTTATACATATATATATATATATATATATAATCATTGCTATAATGGATGTGAGACCTAACTCTTAACAATAATTTGATCGTAAAGGATATATATATATATATGTAGAGGGGGACCGATAGAAAGAAAGCAGCAAAGTGAGGCGTTCATGGAAGACTAATGCAGAGGAGAATATGAATTTTAGGGGCGATCCAGAGACCGACCCGACGAAATCATGACATACAGAGATGCACCTGCCCATAATTAATGTGGTTGCGTGGTGGCCATCAACCGTCATTCTCAATCTCATTCCTTCGTGGTAGTCCTGGAAAGGGAAGACAATTAATGTCTTCATTCTCTCACCCGTTGTTTGTCACTTTGTTGAACTTGGACGTGCGTCTATGAATCTTCTAATTGGCCCACGCGAAGGAGATGGCCGGCCGGGCAACCCTTCGGCACCATACATAATAGATAGGCCCTATTTGTCAATAGAACGGGGATACCGTGTTCGACCTCTCTCAGTTGAACACGCCACTGCCAGATGCTAGTCTATAGCCACAGCCTCTCCCATCTCCTCCTCGTCATCCACCTCCAGTCCAAGGAGGCAAGCATCACCGCCTCTAGATGTTGGCCCTCTATCTGGTAGCCCGCATCAGTTGCAGCCTTGCCTCAGTGTCTCTCCCCTGTCATCCTCTTCGACTGCCATCCACCTCGAAGAAAAGACACGTATCCATCACTAATCCGTCACAATATTGCGACGCCTTAGAGATTGACCATTTTTTGTCGTTAATATGCCACTAACTATATTTTATCGATGGAAATATTTCGTCGTTAATCTCTCACTAAATAGGCACAGGTTAGTGAGAGATAATACAGTCTATAAGTATAATTATTATTCGTCATTAATTTTCCTTCGCTTAGCAATAGATTAGAAATGGACATTTGTCCGTCCCCATTTTAATAGGCACGTGAACGGTCGGATACGGAGCGGATGGTATGATATCCGAATTCGTATCTAATTAATAATCAAATTATCTGATTAATAATCGAATTATCCATCAATATTTTATTCGAATAACGATCGGATAAATACGAATTCGAATTCGATTCGAATTTTAAACGAATAATTACTTGGCCTACTTAAGTGTGAGTTGTGTTAGCCGTGTGAGAGCATCGTATATTATTTTTTTAAAAAAAATAAAGAAAGAGTGAAAGTTTTTTTTTATTTTGAGAGATGTTATCAAAATATTAGACTTTATCCTAAAAAAATAAGAGATAACTTATTAAGTGGGTGTAAGTGAATTTCTTATTTTTAAATTATATTTTGAGATAAAAAAAAAGATAATAAAATAATCAAACAATATATTAAGATTTAAGTTGATTATATATAAAATATGTATATCATTAGATGTTTATCTAAGGGTTCATATTCGGTCGGATAATATCCGACACGGATATCTCATTATTTGAATTCGTATCCGATTAATAATCGTATATCCGATATCCGATTAGATTGTCCGTCGGATATTTTATTCGGATAATTATCTGATTAAACGAATACGAATTCGAATTCGGTTCGAATTTTAAACGGATAATTGTCGAGCCTATATTTTAATACGAAGTCAAGCCGTCTCTGTTCCATCTCAAATTTGAGATGGATTAGCGACTAACTCTACCCTCGTTAATTATTTTTTATTTTTTAAAAAATATTTCTTGATTTATAAAAACCTTATTTACATAAAAATATAAAATTTCACACACATCAAACGCAGGGAAAAAATACAATTTCATACTTAAAATAGCATCCAAATCCTTCAAATAGTGTTTAAAAGTATAATTTATATACAACTGAAATTAATGGGGTTGCACGGTGGTCTTCAATCGCCATTCTCAATCTCATTCCTTCACGCCGGTGCTGGGAAGGGAAATTAACTTTAATGTCTTCATTTTGACACCGGTTGTCACTTTGTTGGATGTACGTCCTTTTTTTAATGCCCCCGCCCTTTTTTTTTTTTTTGAAGGGGGGGGGGGGGGGGGGAAGACGTACGTAGGGAGAGGAGGCACTGAGGGTGTTCATGATTTGATTTAGATATTTTTTTAAAATCAAATTAAATCCAATAAAATTTTAAATCAAATCGAATAAAATCGATTTGGTTAGATTTTATTCGATTCAAATCAAATTTTTATATCTTATTATAATTTATATGAATTTAAAATATTATATATATAATAAAAAATACTTATATTTTATATGTTTATATGTCTATGTAATTATATTTTAAAATATTTTAATATACTTATGATATATAATATTAATATAAATTAATATAAATAATAAATTTGATTTATTCGATGTGAGTCGATTTCACGTATTATGAAATTAAATCAAATCGAATTTAAATTCAAATCATTTGAATCAACAATGAACACCCCAGACATGGTACCTAATATGGAATGGACATGATGGGCCGAGTCACCACAATTAATCTTCTTCGAGACTTCATGAAATCAGTGAGTATATATTAATTATTGATAAATAACTCATGAGCTGCCCTTAATTAATTACCTGAACAATGGAACAATAATAATTATAGCTTCACTCGCTGCTGCTGCACTTCTTAAATTAAACATGTCATTATAATTTGAGACACGTTCATTAATTACCTGAACAATGGATACAAAGGGCGCACACACACACTGGTCGACCTATTTAATTCGAAGTCCTTTCCAAACGCATGGAAGAAACGTTTCCACACTGCCGAATGTATACATTCCGTCCCATCCCAAGGCATCCTCGTCAAATACAAAAAAAAAAAAAAAAGGAGCCAGAAAAGTATCGAGCATCATATCAGATAAAGCTGCACCTGGACTGAAAGCGACCCCCATGTGGGTTTATTAATCGAGCACGGTCAACGATTTCTCTGCAAGAGATAGATAAGAGTCCACGGGCTCTTTCTCTCTCATTAGTTATGCGGCTCCGCCGACAACTCCGGAAACAAAGCGGCCATAAGAGAATTGTAGGGTTTTTTTTTCCGTCCGTTCAAATGTTTTGGATTAATCCGATTCGATTGTTCGGTTCGTATGTCTTCCGCACGCAAGTTAGGTTTGAAATTTAATTTGTGTTAGCACGTGGACCTGCGACTCATTGGCCAGGCGCCGAGCGTGCATGAGCACGTTCAGTCACCAGTCGGGCCATACAGGGACCCCACATAGAGTGGGGATCTCGGTGCATGGCGGGACAGGTTTCTCTTCTTATATTAAGCCCATGTCCGATGTCCGTCACTACATGATTTTTGTGGACTGATCATCTATATGGGTTGAGAGTCCTGTTCGAGGGAACTCCACTATTTTTCAGGTTGCACTCTTTTTATTTTTTAACTTAAAATTCATCATGGTTGCAGATTTTCTGTCTAGAAACCATGTGCAAAATGTCCATTTAAAACTTCAGGTTTTGAAGCTTTTGGTTATGTGGATTGCTTACCATACTTTAAATTCTATGGATTGGTTGTCCAACAGTCGATAATCTACTCATGAGATGCATCCGTAGATTGTGCATATATAGAACTCCACTGGTGATTGGTTGTCATCAATAACTTAGGTTTGAATGGAGCTCCATATTGTGTTCCAAGGAATCATTTTCCTCCCGATGGCCACCCAAGGGGATATTGGGGCATGAAATTAGTGCAAGTTTCCAAGATTGATGGAGTCTGCATGAAGTGGGACTACGGATTGGCACGTGGTTAATTATCTCACTTACCCATATCTCTCATGGACATAGTTGATGGATTGAGTCACCATGCTGTCGATGCATGCAACCTTTAGACTAACCATATGATTATATACAACTATGTTTGTGACCAAATGTCACTATACAACCATTGTTTCTGGAGAATGTTCATACATTTTTTCACTTTCCACATTCATCAATACATTGATGGGGTGAATAATAGTTTCTGATCACTTTGTAGACAACCCCTTTTAATAGCCCTTCCCCCCTCGTGAATAGCAATCCAAACATCATAGGCTTTCAATTAAGCAATGAAACTAAAATGTCTTTAAATTGGTAATGAAAAGAAGATAATAAAATTTGAAATTCGCCAATATATTATTAAGTCTAGCAGTAGTGCACTCCATAGACATTGTGATATCCTTAATGATTCATCTCCGGCAATTCTTGTCTCATGCTGCTTCCGAGCAAGCACATGTAGATGGCCATTGGCAGCAAAAGGGTCGGCTTTACATCTGTTCCGATTTTTTGATCTTTGTCAACGGCAAAAAATGATCATGTCTTTGGATTTTGCATAAATTACTTGTCTAGAAGGGGACAACTATTCATGACACTTCTATTCTATAACTACAACTTTTGTAGTGCTTTATCCAGATCTTTATTTTGATCCAACTATACGTTGTTCCCTTTGAGTAGCCAAACTTGGATTACATTTTGGGTGGTTCTACATGTAGAGGGAAGATTCTTGAGGTATTGGAAAAAAAATTTCTTAAAATAAATCCACGCGCATAGCGCGTTCATTTGACTAGTAATAATAGAAATGACACTCGCCTTAATTTACGCGCCCTCCACAGTACCGGCGGCGGCAGCAGCAGCAATCCTAGATCCTTAATAATTGTAGATTAATTCTTCCGCTCTATACATGCCCGGCGGGCCCCTATATTATTATTATTGATATTAGATATTATGTATATATCCATACTAATTAAAGAATATTATTTTAGTTATACCCCACGTATATTATAATATGTGACCCTCCAAATTAATTAACAGATCAATATGATATTTGTAACGGCAGGAATCTAGTTCCAATGCCATGTACCAACCTTTCTATTTGTTTGTTGTGGAAGATCGTCTGGCACCCATGGAAGCCTACAATCACCAGAAGAGAGAGCATCAGAAGGAGCCCTGGACGCTACCCCAGGGGACAACCCTCCGATGCTTAAGTTAACAAATGATTAATGATCATAGAAGAGTAGAAAGAATGAAGGATGTTAGAGATCGTTGTGGAGATCTTGAGAGAGGTGTAGAGCTTCTGCGCGAGTGCTCGCCAGACTAGAGACCACTCGATGAGTGCTCGTCGGGCGGTGCGTCGCTCAGATTGGATTCTCTCTCAGGGAGTGGGCAGCCGTGACCTCTCTTCGTAGTAGCTAGTCGGTTGACTCTACTCTATGTGTTGCTCTTGGTAGAAAAATTCATTGCGGGTTGTCCTCAGTCGGGGTCCCCTTTTATAAGGGGCGGCCGGTCCCTTAAGAGGGAAGGGTGTAATTCATGGGGTAATGCTCTCGCGATCGTGGCGAGAATCTCCCGGTGAGGGGCGGTTATCCCTGAGTCGGCTGGTTCCTGAGCGAGTCTCACGACGCCCGTGGGGCGTACTCGCCCCTAGCGGAGTCGATACCCACGTCATGGTGGGTAACGGTCGGTCGTCGGAGGCTTATCCGACGGTCCTTCCGTGTAGGCCATAGCCCTTTCGGCTGTCGAATCCAAGGACCGTGGTCCTTGGCCATCCGCTATGGGTCGCTGCCAAGGGCCGCAGCTGTAGAGGCTTGCTAGGCATTTCGTAGACCACAAGTCGAGTTGGGCTTGGTGCAACCGGGCCTTATTTGGGCCAGGCCAATTTTACCCTCCTCACTAGTGCCCCACTCTTAGAGGCCGAGAACTTCTCGGGCTCTGAGAGCTGAGTTCGAGAGGGTAAGTTTGCTTCGAGACGAGCCTCCTCCTATTCCTGGCTTGGGGCGCAAGGCGCTTTTGATGGTGACAGGACGTACTCCCCCCGTCATCATGGCGCACACCTATTGCTCGGGAGCGCGGGATCAAACAGATGTTTGAGTTAGGCTTCTGTACCCTGGCAGAGGCGGATGCCTTTTCACCTGCCCTCGGGTTTCGAAGTAGCCGTTCTGCTTTGGGCGGCTATAAGATCCGTCGTAGGGTCTTTCTTAACACCCCATCCGTTCTTTCATCGTCTGCCATGCTCGTCGTCTTCTCTTTCTGCCTAGTGAGGGTTTGTCCCTTTCTTATGCTTTCTGAGATCATGTCGTCATGCAGGAGGGTTCCAAGAGAGGAGGGAGCTGGTCGTGGGGGTGTCCCGAGCACTTCGGGTGCTGGTCCCAGTCGCCCTCATTCTCCTTTGTTGATGGCGTATAGAGTTGTTCATGGCCTCCGGCAGGCCTTTCAAATCCCTGCCGATTTTGACATTGTTTTCCCCACCATCGATGGTGATCTAAGGGACCGTTCGGCTGGTGGCCTCTTAGTCCCTATAGAGTCTTTTAGGGCGGGTTTTTGCCTTCCTGTTCATCCCTTCTTTGAGTCTATCCTGGAGCATTACGGTGTGTCCCCAGGGAACCTATCTCCCAATTCTTGGTGCATCCTTTGTGACTTCGTCTACGTCTACCGCCGAGCCTCAATTGATCCCATGTATTGGCTTTTCTGACACTTCTATCGTTGTCAGGCCCATTCGGCTGATTCGTCCTCCTTTTATTTCAAGGCTCGGCCGGGTCAGACCTTAGTCCAAGTTATGACTGCGGTGTCAAACATCAAGCATTGGTCCGAGAGCTTCGTTATCATTACCAAGGTCGGGGGGAGCAACCATCCGAGCGACTGGCACTTCGCTCAGGGTCCCTGGCCCATTTGGGAGGATAGGAGGCCTACTGCCAATGCCCAGGAGGCGAGGGTGATTAAATCCCTTCTTCGGTATCCTCTTCCAGATGTTGATGTCGTGCTAATCCATGCAGTGCTACGGAAGCTGTGGTTGAGCCCCCCTGTCGTGCTAATCCTGGAATGGGGGAAGGGAAGGCCGGAGGGGCGGCAGTCGGAGGAGAAGGGGAAGGGGGTTTCCAGGGGGGAAGCCCTGAACGATTCCAGGAAGGGTTGGGAGCCCCCCTGACAAAAGCCAGCCGAGGCCCTAGTGGGACTCACCTGGAGAGAGACTCCCAAGGGGGAGATGGAGCCGGGGAGGGGGGGAACCCCGGAGGGAGCCCCCCCCCCCCCCCCCCCCGCCGAGAGAGCCGCGGGGGGAACCCCGGCGACTGGAAGAGGAGGAGATGCCGCTGCGCGCCGAGCCCCGAAGTGAAATCTGCGTCTCTCCGTGATCGATCGAGAGAGATAGATGAAAGGAACATAAAGGAAGTAGTAAATGGCCTGCAGTGATCATCTTGCCTTCGTCATTTGTCTGGCAGGTATGGTGTTATACCAACGTCGAACACGTACATGTATTCACATACATACAGGTGCATGCACACTTGCGACGTGTAAAGGAATTAACGTACCTTGCTTATCACCCTCCTCCGATGAGCAGGAGGATGCTCTGGCAGATTATAAGAATGATTCGCTGTCCAAGATTTCCGATTCTGTGGGATCTTCTATTATATGTTTTAGGAAGGGTAAACAAAGCAGGGGGTAATCTTGGCAGGCCTTGCCAGTCTTGTACAGCCGTGTATAATATTAGCCCTTTGTAAACATTACTCAGCATACATGAATGTATATAACAATACAAAGAGAAGCCTCAAGATGACGAGAGGTCTCTCAATTTCCACAAAATCCCTCTGTTTTCGATAGAGAGAGAGAGAGAGAGAGAGGCACGTGAAGTGCTTCCCCAGCCATTATATATTACTACTCGGGTAGCCATTCTCGAGAAATCAACAAGCTTGTCGCATCTGTGGGAGGGCCACATTAATTTTGTCCACCAAATATGGTAGTGCGCGAGTATTTTTGTCAGTTTCATCGAACCTTCGTCAAATCTCCCACTAACACATCCGGTGTCGCCGAGACACACACACACACACCCCTTAATCAGACAACGATCGTCGTCTCTAATATTCCGTCGTTATTTTCATCTCAATTAACGACGAAATAGGCACAGACTCGTATTTTACATCGCTAAGATATTCTGTCGCTACTCTACGTGGCTAATCTATCTTCTATAGTTTTAATTTGCGACGGATTAACGACAAACTCTCCTCTCGCTAATTATTTTTTATTTTTTAAAAAATATTTCTTGATTTATAAAAAGAATTATTCACATAAAAATATAAAATCTGACGCACAACAAGCACACAATTTGAAAGAAAAAAAAACAATTTCATTGTTAAAATAACATCTTAATTCTTCGAACAGTGTTTAAAAGTGTGATTTATATACAACTGAGAGATGCACCTGCCCATAATTAATTAATGGGGTTGCATGCATGCATGCATGGTGGTCATCAATCGCCCACTCTCAATCATTCTCATTCTTTCACGGTAGTCCTGGAAAGAGAAATTAATTAATTAATGCCTTCATTTTGACACCGGTTGCCATCACTTGGTTGGACGTACGTACGCCTATGAATCTAGCTATATATATATATATATATATATATATATATATATATATATATATATATATATATATATATATATTGGGATGGGGCCGACACCACCAGGTGCCGGGCCCACCCCCCCTCGCCCACCACCACCCCTCTCATAAATGCATGGGGGGGGCGCTGAGAGGGGGCGTGCCGGCACTAGAGGAACATCCCCCCATATATATATATATATATATATATATATATATATATATATATATATATATATATATATATATATATATATATATATATATATATATATATAGTGCAGTATACCCAAAAATCAATTAATTAATTGGTGTGTGTGTGTGAGATAAAACTGAATGCATGCAGAGAGCTAATTCGAACCGGGTTGGATCGATGGTTTTCGACTGCTCACCCAAGGAGCTGTCAACTCGATACATTCTTGCACGAGAATGCATGAGTTGTGGGGGAGAGACGTGTACTACGCAAATTATCACCTTCCTTCTTGCCTCTCAAGAGTAGTGTGCGTGTGTGTGTGGATGGAAGGTCCTTGTCATTCTTTTTCTATGATCTCTTTTCCTGAAAATATCATGCTGTTGAGCCTCTGTCAGGTAACACCAACCTTTTGAAGCGGCATACGGCTCATGCATGGTCAATATTTTTACAAATGTTGCGATGTACCAAAATTATTACAAATAATATGAAAATAAGAGAGAGAATTTTAGAAATAAAAATGTGAGTACCATGCATGGTCAATATTTTTTTATTATGGCCTCTATCTTTGGAAAAAAGAAGAAACAGATGGACATCGTATAACACCATACGTAGAGCATTAATATTTGGTTCATATGCATCAATGTGGCTGCATGTGGGTGCAACATTAATATGAGATCAAAGCCGCCGCCGACGGGCAATTGACAGCCATCAATTATATATAATCAACTAGCATTTGCATATGCATCTGGCCTTGATAATAATGAAACCCACACAGCGACCAGTATCATACCCAAAAGCTTGGCATGATCGACGGCAGAAGTAAGATAATACGCAAACACCCTGGTAGAGGATGACTGGAACACCACACTTTGGCTGCGGCACCACATGTCCTCCGCCTACCGCAGTACAATTGAAGAAGAAGAAGAAGGTATGAACCCAATCGAGGTATGCAAATAAGACCACACAATATATTCATCTGTACTTGTGGCAGTGAATGCTAATTAAGTGTATAATTGTGTAAGTTTAAAGTTTTTTAACCTATAAACCAATATTCAATCACTACAAGAAAAATCGCGGATAGCGACCGACCTAGCGGTCGCTATTCAGTCGTAGATCGGTCGCAAATCTGCATTGCGACCGAACAGATACTATCTAGCGACCGAATATGTCGGTCGCTATATAATAGTCGCTATATAGCGACCGACATAATTCGGTCGCAGTATCAGTCGTTACCAGAGACCGATTATAATCGGTCGCCTGACCGGTCGCTAATAATTCGGTCGCAATTCAGTCTCTATTCGGTCGCTACATTTGTTGTATTTTAAAAAATAAAATTAACCTATCGGATTAAGTCGGTCTCAATTCGGTCGCTATTCGGTCTCGAATTATGTTGTATTTTTAAAAATAAAATTAACCTATCGGATTTATTCGGTCTCAATTCGGTCGCCAGTCGGTCGCTAAATTTAACCTATCGGATTGATTCGGTGGCTAATCGGTCGCTAGTCGGTCGCCAAGTATAATTATTTAATAAAAGAAATATAACGTATAGTCGCTATTCGGTCGCAATTCAGTCTCCATGCGGTCGCTAATTTTGCATTATTTTTTTTTAAAAATTTATTTAAACTGATAAATAAATTACCTGATAAATAACAAATTCATAACATAAATATAAAATCAACTACACAGACAACAATATCGACAAATCTCAAATTCATCACATACAAACACCTGATAAATAACAATTTCATAAAACAATAATAAATCAACTACACGGATCACAATCTCCACGAACCTCAAATTACACACAATTAAAATAAAATCACAAATTAATCATACATCCATAATAATAAAATGACAACATACACAACTAAAATAAAATCACAAATCCTCCACATATGTCTCATCCTGGTCGTCGTCTCGTCCAACATCATCCTGGTCGTCGTCTCGTCCAACATCTCGCGACGGATGATCCTGTATATCATTTAAAAAAATTATAATCAAATCCTTAATAAAAAAATCAAGCATTAACAAGACTTAATAAAGAAATCAAGCATTAACAAGAGTATGCCAATAGTTTAAGCCAGCTCATTTTCATATATATAAATACACACACACAATATAAGTTTAAATTTCATCTTGTATTTTAAAAATGAAGTTTGAGCGCCGAGCTCAAACCGGGCATCCGATTTGGATTCCGTCAGTTCTGACAAGTCACTTTCATCTCCCCGGTCGTATTGGAATGATCGGCACGGCCATCCGACCGGTATTTCGAATTTTAGACCCCCGGACCCGTCCTAACAGTTCATTTGAACTAAGTGTATTTTAAAAATGAAGTTTGAGCGCCGAGCTCAAACAGGGCATCCGATTTGGATTCCGTCAGTTCTGACAAGTCACTTTCATCTCCCCGGTCGTATTGGAATGATCGGCACGGCCATCCGACCGGTATTTCAGATTTTAGAACCAAATGCCCCGTCCTAACAGTTCATTTGAACTAAGTGTATTTTAAAAATAAAGTTTGAGCGCCGAGCTCAAACCGGGCATCCGATTTGGATTCCGTCAGTTCTGACAAGTCACTTTCATCTCCCCGGTCGTATTGGAATGACCGGCACGGCCATCCGACCGATATTTCAGATTTTAGACCCCCGGACCCGTCCTAACAGTTCATTTGAAATAAGTGTATTTTAAAAATGAAGTTTGAGCGCCGAGCTCAAACCGGGCATCCGATTTGGATTCCGTCAGTTCTGACAAGTCACTTTCATCTCCCCGGTCGTATTGGAATGACCGGCACGGCCATCCGACCAGTATTTCAGATTTTAGAACCAAATGCATAAGTTGCTGCTTCTCGCTGCCTCCATTCAGGTTTGTTAATGTTTTCTTCTATGAATGGCATAACAAGAGGCACAATGTCATCTCCCACGGTCCGTGCAACCAAACCCAAGCATCTTCTTGATGCTGGCTGTCATAGAAGGTGTTCAGACGTTTGACCGATGTATCTTCTTAAGGTAAGTATCATTTTCTGGTTTACCTGCCATAGAACCTATGTAAATCAAACAAAGGTGTTCAGACGTTTGACCGATGTAAATCAGAACCTATGTAGAGGACTTTAAGATTTCTTTGACAATCAAACAAAGGTGTTCAGACGTTTGACCGATGTAAATCAACAATGACTGTGATCAGTGGGGAAAGATCCAACACCCGAACCCAAATCGTCTGATACGATGCGCACCCACGGAATAAACCCTTATATAAAAATATTTATTTTCAAAAAGAACACAAACAAATTTTGAATACATATTCTGTGGCCAACACTTACAAAGAAATTCCTGAAGCTAAATAAAGCCAGCAGCCATAAAAGAAAGGGAATAGCATGAACAAATACTTGCACAACACTTGGAGGATAGGATATGAAGTAACTTTCTTGTCAGCTTAAAACGGTCAAATGAGATAAAGCTACTGTCTCCCATTCCAACATGCTTCCATCATGTCACTTATGAAACACTAAAACGTACATGCCCATACAGGTGACTATATATTCAAATCAAAATTCAATTTCCAACCTGCACCCATGACACACTGCAAAGAACTCCAAATGCTAGATAGCATGCATTTGCAAGCACAGCAAGGAATGCTTTGAACAAGGTGCTGTCCTGAATTGTAAATCCGTCAACTCATGCAGCTTCTCCAAACCAATGTATTGGGTCAAACCCGTGTGCTGAAACTGTTTTGGGACCTAGGGCCATGAAAGTCTCATCAGGTTCTCTGCTATGTCTTCAGTACAGCAGATCCCATATTTACCTTCTGCCTTCACAAATCACAATTAATAGCATTCTCATAATAGTCTCATTTATTTATTTCTTTAAATGCAATCAGATGCTTACTGTTCCTTAAAAGAAAGAATAAAAGCTTAATATACTCTAATCAGCCTTATCCTCAATGCAACATTCCAAGCACAAGTTCCAGCTCTCTTGATTTCTGTCTGGAAGCCAATGTTCTGAGCATTCGCATCAATGCATGGACCGGGTAGGTGCTAGGAGCAAGAACATATGTGAGTCTCAGCCAGGCCTTTCAACTCCATCCACTGGTTGTGGCAAGCAACCAACAAGCACGCACAGATCATTCACCTCTTGGTCTGCCACAAGGTGGGACCTGCCTGACAGCTATGATGCAATGGTGTGTTCCATTGGAGACCACAAGTCAATAATGGACGGTTCCTCATGAAAATCTCCACAAACATCCACCAAGCATATAGATTATGAACAAACGAATTTTGCTCGGGCCAGCAAAGTCTCAAAGAGGCAAATTAACAAGCCTAGAAAATCTAAAGATTCAAATCATAGTTGTGGAATCCACTCTAACGAACAAAACACTTTAGAGGAAGAAAATCAAAATTGAGGAATGCAATTGCTGGATGAATGTCCATGATTCCATATGATAGCACTATCACAAAGTGGATGTAAGAAGGATGTTTCAAACTGAATAAAACACAAGATGGAAGACATGATATAGAGAGTTCTGCATTCATCAGAAGGTTTGAGGCTAAAAACGCATTTATATGACAATCACATGGCCACACAGAGTTTTGCAATCAAAGTGTCAAAGAGCATTGACCAAGACAACACAGACTGTTCAGGGGAAAAAAAGGAAACAATTCCGAAATTCTTTAACTTTCATTTTCTGGATAAAAGGCAAAGGGAAATGACAGTCAACAGAAAACACAATTCAATTCATGAACTAATTAACTATCAAGTTGGAGAATCCAACATTGTACAGCGCAGAAAACTGATCACAGGTAGTAACTGATCCATAATGGCAAAGAAATGAGCAAGGTACAGTTGGAAATGAAATTAAAAAGTGAGGTGCTGTACCGATGATGGAATATATGTGCAACAAATGCAAGATTCAGATTTGTTGAGCCGTCCACAATGTCTTTTGGAGTCAAGTACTTTTTGCAATTCATCCTCTCTGCATGCTCCAGGATCAGCTTTGCTCTTTCAGTGGGGTCTTTGGTATCCAAGGTGGTTGGGCTGCAGTGCTCAGGGGCAAGGACATTGAGGAGGTAAGCATAAGCCTCTCCATCCTGCCAGTCAAGCAACCAATAAGATGCACAAACCGGTACAAACCGTATGAACAAAAAACAGATAGAAAGGAAATTCATAACAGATACATAACACAGACCAAATAGCATCAATGACCCAGAGATGATTTACACTAGTCACTTTGCTTCGTAGAAAAGAAACTTTAAAACTTGAAAGGAGCTGCATGGAATGTTATTGCTCCTTAAGTAGTCTGGCACCAGTATGAATGAGTTTATTTATAAAAAATTACCCATGAGGAAACAAAATAAAGTTTATATTTTACTTATCCAGGCTGCCAGACATTCCAAAAAGGCCTACAGCAGTGTCAGCACAATTTGAAGCTACTTGAATGTAGAAGTAGATAAGAGAGATGTTAGCTTATGCCCGGTGTTCTTTTTCTTCGGCTACATATTTATATGTTCCTTTTATCTTTTCCCAGCAATATCTCTGGTACATTTTTTTTACAATATTTACATTGAATGTTGAATAACAATTACCTGTTCCATCATAGGTTGACTTTTGCCCGCTAACAAATAGATCTTCCTCTACTTTTGTCTCTTACCCGGCCGGCCCCCAAATCCACCTCTTTGATGAGAGATACATGCAGACTTTGTTTTCACTGCTACTGTCCCTTGCAAAGTCCAATTTTGAAGTAAATGTATGTTGTAGCTCACTCTAACCTGACCTATTCAATCTTTGTTCATAAGTTTACAAAAAAATTCATTATAGTTCATTAAAATTGTACTTAGGATGATTTTTAGATTATTCAAACACAGCAACTACGTGATAATATTTGGAAGGTAAACTTTTAACCAACAAAACAATGAACCTTAAACACGATCGAACGAATCGAACCTGGTTATCTGATGCCACTTTGATGGAGACAATGCCTGGGAGTAGCCTCTTCGGAGGATAGCTCCGCTGTCTTCTTCTGCAACACATGACCAACACAACTGGGAACAAAATCGGAAGGGGAGGGGGAGGCAGAGGGGGACACGGGAAGGGGAGGAAGGGAGGAGACCGTCGGAGGCAGAGGGGGAGGCGGAGTGGGACGGGAAGGGGAGGGGGATCAGAGGGGTCAGGCCGGAGGGGGAGGGGCATGGGGATGGGAAGGAGATCTGAGGGGGACGGGGGCGCAGGCCGCAGGGGGGAGGGGAGGGGAGCAAGCCGGCGACGGGGCCGCAGGGGGCAGGGGAGTAGGCCGGCGGGGGAGGGGAGCAGGCCGGTGACGGAGGGGGAAGGGAGAGAGAGAGAGAGAGAGAGAGAGAGAGAGAGAGAGAGAGAGAGAGAGGTACCTGCGGAGGGCGACGACGGCAGGGCGAGCGGCGACGGCGACTCGACGCGAGCGGCGCGGCGACGGGCTCCGGCGGAGGGGGGCTCGGGCGGGAGGCAGCACGGGGAGGGGGGCTCCGGCGGAGGAGGGGGGCTCGGGCGGGAGGGCTCGGGCGGAGGGGGGGCTCCGGCGGAGGGGGCTCGGGCGGGAGCGGGGAGGGGGGCTAGGGCGGAGAGGGGGCCGCAGGGGAAGGGGGCTCGGGAGGGGGGGCTCGGGCGGGAGGGGGGGGGCTCGGGCGGGAGGGCTCGGGCGGGCGGGGGTCGTAGTAGGAAGTATAACGGCATCAGCGACCGACTGGAGACCGAAGTTAATTCGGTCGCAATAATAGCGACCTATTAGCGACCGATATACATGCGGTCGCTGAAACGGTCTCGGTTATGCGACCGATTATTTCGGTCTCCGAATTGGTCTCTATTTGGGACCGACTAGCGACCGATTAAATCGGTCGCTAATTCGGTCGCTATAGCCACTTTTTCTTGTAGTGAATGTAAATTTGTAAATATATTTTTAAAAAGAGCTAGGTGATCACGAAACTAACTAATTACATGATGAAATAGTATTTATAATGGAAAGTAGATATCTAAATAGATAAACAAAGGAATAAGTATCAACAAACAATTATGGCAGAGATTTTGACACATCAAATCTTCAAAATGGCATAAACAGTTTCAACTGACAAATTAATGGAAAGGGGGTGGTGTAAAGATATTCTTTGCTAAGAAATTCATCGATCTCTCTAAAATGGGGAAATTAAGACTTCGATATATATGATGCATGTGTGACACTTTGCAGTTTACTTGGATACTTTAAAGTTTACTTGGACACTTTACTACATGCATGGTGAATCTTTTTGAATCCCATTACATTTAAGTTAAATTATAGCCGGGCGTGTCTTCAAGCATGAGTGAAAGATGTCAATTTAGTTTAAGATTAGTTAATTAAATACTTGGTTGAAGTGGCATCTATTAATTAATTCATTAATGTTCTTGGGGGTGCAATAATGCAGCCTCTCGAAGGCTTTAGGCAGGATGACAAGCGTTCTAATTCCTCAAACGTCGCCGGAATAATCCCCCCATAGGTCCAGAAGGCCGGGGGTGAGCATTGACGCAGCCAGCTGCGGAAGGGAGCCCAGCGTCGACGCACCCAACAGCAGCGGCCTGGAGAGCAAGAGCAGGGGCAGAGGCGCTACCGGGCACCCGCGGGGCTAACAAGGCGGGGCGCGCCTGACCCACAACAGCACAGGGGCGAGGGGACGGTGGGAGCAAACCGGCGAGAGGGTCGAAGGCAATTCCACCGGCTGCGAGCACTACACCAGCAGGCACACAAAGAGGCAGGGCACCTGAACAAACCCCTGGAGCTGGGGTATTGAGTCAAGTGGGTCATCTCCTACAAAATCGGCACGACCTTCTCCAACTGCCAGTGACCGTGTGACCTGTGAAGTGGCTCCAGATAAGTCTCCGGAGAAAGCTCAGCGAGTGCCGGGCATCTCGTAACAATTCCACCTGTTGTAGATAAGTCTTCCTATCATTTAGGATGAGTTGTTGTTAATGTACGACGTGGATAGTTACGGGATGTGTAACCAGATCTGTATATATATGTGAATCTAATACAGAGGGCGCTCAGAGAGCAAACCCAGCATTCTACCGGTCTCTGTTCCTTTACATGGTATCAGAGCCACCTTGTCCTACGACAATGGCTTCCTCTTCATCCCACCCCCCTGCAACTCCCAACTCTACCACCTCTGGCTCCTCTTCTCAGTTGATCAACTCAGCCTCACCTGCTGCTAGTTCCTCTGTTTCTCTTCCTCCATCCACCTCTCTCATGCCTTTTCTTACAGTTAAACTCACGGCTGACAATTACCTTCTGTGGCGAGCCCAGTTTCTTCCACTCCTCCGGAGTCATAACATGTTGGATCTCGTTGAAGGCCCTCCCTCGGCTCCGCCACCCACTATGGGTGATCCTCCCTCACCCAATCCTGCCTATGCCCCCTGGCTACAGCGTGATCAACAGCTATTATCATGTTTGCTTGCCTCTATTTCTGAAAGCCTTATGCCTTTAATAGTTCATCTCAACACTTCTCGTGCGGCATGGGATGCTTTGGCTAGTTCTTTTGCCTCCACATCCAAAGCTCGCATCCTCCAACTTAAATCTCAACTCCATGGCCTCCGTCGAGGATCTTGCTCTATTACAGACTATATTCAACAAGTGAAAGGCATTGCAGATAAGCTTACGGCCATAGGCCATGCTGTCCCCACCTCTGACCTGGTGCTTCATGTCCTCAATGGGCTGGGTCCTCAATTTGACTCCTTCGTGCCTGCCATCACCACCCGTCTTGAGGCCTTCACTCTTGAGGAGCTTCACGGCATGTTACTTGCCCATGAGAGCTGGCTTCTCCATCAACAGGAGTCTGCCGATTTCTCCCCACCGTCGGCCAACCTTGCCAGCCGTGGCAATCCGGTCACTCCCAACGACGGTCCTCGTGATAGCTCTCGTTCAGGTCGTGGTCGGGGTCGTGGGCGTGGCCAAGGGCGTGGGCGTACCGCTCGTTGTCAATTGTGTCGCCTCTTTGGTCACCGGGCCCCTGATTGTCCAGATTTGAGCTCCAAGCAGTCATCTCCTACTGCGCCTGCTGTGTTTCCTCACACCTCTCCAGCAGCTTTTCACATCGGCACTTCAACTGCGGGGGCGCTGGCTTCTGGTTCTCCACCTGCAGCAGACTCTGCCGTCTGGTATCCAGATTCGGGGGCTTCACATCATGTCACTCCTGATTATCAACAACTTGCTCACCCTGCTCCATGTCACGGCTCTGATCAGGTGGTTCTTGGCAATGGCGATGGCCTCAACATTGCTCACACTGGTGACGCCCTATGCTCTACTCCCACACGTTCTCTTAACCTCAAATCTATTCTTCATGTTCCGCATATATCCAAGAACCTCCTCTCTGTTCAGCAATTCTCTCGTGATAACAATGTTCTTTTTGAATTCCATCCTTCTTATGTTCTTGTTAAGGACCGTCGCACGGGTACCACGCTCCTTCAAGGGCAAGTTAATCATGGCCTGTACCAGCTTGTTCTTCCCCGACGCTCTTCTCCTCAAGTGCTGGTTGGCGAGCGGACAACTTTCTCCACTTGGCATGAACGTCTGGGACATCCGGCTTTAGGAACTGTTGCTCGTGTTCTATCTTCTTATCAGCTTCCCGTTGTTTCTTCAAATAAATCATTTGTATGTTCATCGTGTCAAAAGGCTAAGAGTCATCGTTTGCCTCTAGCCGCAAGCAGTAGTCGTTCCTCTAGTCCTTTAGAACTTTTATTTACAGATGTTTGGGGTCCTGCTCCTGTGCAGTCCAGTTCAGGTTGTCTGTTCTATGTCAGTTTTATTGATGATTTTAGCAAGTTCACTTGGATATTTCCTATTGCTCGTAAATCGGATGTCCTTCCTGTCTTCATTCAGTTCCAACGTCATGTTGAACGGCAACTTAATAAAAAGATTCGCTCGGTTCAATCAGACTGGGGAGGAGAGTATCGTTCTTTACACAAATATCTTATGTCGACTGGCATTGCCCATCGACTCTCTTGTCCCCACACCCATGAACAAAATGGTGCCGCAGAGCGTAAACATCGACACATTGTTGATACTGCACTCGCTCTCTTGAGCACTGCTTCCGTTCCGTTTTGTTTTTGGGATGATGCTATGACCACAGCGGTCTATCTCATTAATCGCACTCCCACACCCATCCTCCAGCATAAGACACCCCTTGAAGTCTTATTTGGTGCTCAACCTGATTATAACTTTTTAAGGGTGTTCGGTTGTGCCTGTTTTCCTTGGTTACGGCCATACAATCCTCGCAAATTCTCCTATCGCTCAGATATCTGTGTGTTCTTGGGCTACAGTCGTCACCACTATGGCTATCGTTGCCTTCATCTTCCTACAGGACGGGTCTATGTCTCACGCCATGTCGTATTCGACGAGTCACGCTTTCCCTTTTCTGACTGGCGTGCCCCTTCGACAAACTCCTCTGCTGGTATTCTTGGTCCGTTGCCATTTTTTGGTGCTGACAGCAAACCTCAGGTGCTGCCCTCACCCGCGGCTCCCCTGTCTGCTACGGTGGCCGTCCCTGGGTCTGCCAGTCCCTCATCTCCTGCTATGGCTGGTACTGGTCGATCTGCTGCATCATGCTTGTCCCCAACATCTAGTGGCCCTGTTGCACTGCCTCCTGAGCGTCCGCCAGAAGACTACCCTGTCGCTCCTTCATCACCATCTGTTTCCATACAGGATTCATCACCCCCAAGAGAGAGATTTCGCATGCTATCAGATCTATATGCTAATACAGTGCCTGTTTCACCTCCGGCCTCTCCTACTGCAAATGTCGCACTTGGTCGTTCTGTTCCCAGTTCAGGTCTGCCAGATGCAAAAGCGTCCCTTCACATTGAACCCACTTGTTTCAGTCAAGCTGTCAGGTTTCCTGTTTGGAGAGCTGCCATGTCTCAAGAATTCAACGCTCTTCTCCGAAACCATACTTGGCGTCTGGTTCCTCGCCCTCCGTCAGCTAATATTGTGGATTGCAAATGGGTATTTAAGATTAAGAGACGGTCTGATGGCAGTATTGAACGTCATAAAGCGCGCCTTGTTGCTAAGGGTTACCGCCAAGTCCATGGTCTTGATTTCCATGAAACCTTTAGTCCCGTTGTTAAAATCACAACAGTCCGTTTGATGTTGTCCCTTTCTCTTGGATTTGGATGGGAGATTCGGCAGTTGGATATTTCAAACGCCTTCCTCCACGGATTTCTTCAAGAGACTGTTTATATGGAACAACCTCCTGGATTTGCTCACCCTCAGTTTCCGCAGCATGTATGTCGTCTGCAGCGAGCTATCTATGGGCTTCGCCAAGCTCCCCGTGCTTGGTTCTCACGCCTCACTTCACGGCTGTTGGATTTAGGCTTCCATGGTTCCAGGACTGATACGTCTTTATTCTATCTTATTCAAAGGCATGTTCGACTATATGTGCTTATATATGTCGATGATATACTTGTTACTGGTTCACATCCGCCAGCTATCCAGCAGCTTATATCCTCTCTCAGCTCAGAATTTGCTGTGCGCGATCTCGGGCCTGCTCGCTTCTTCTTGGGTATTGAACTCCGACAGCATCCTGAAGGCATGGTTCTCACTCAATCAAACTATATTCAGTCCATTCTCCAGCGTGCTAATATGGAAACCAGTAAGCCCATCAGCACTCCGGCTGCTGTTTCCAGTTTGGACAGCTCCTCTTCATTACTTCCTGATCCCTATCTTTATAGGAGCATTGTAGGGGCGCTACAGTATGTCACAATTACCCGCCCTGACATTGCTTTTTCAGTAAATAGAGTTTGTCAATTTATGCATACTCCAACTGAAGAACATTGGTCTTCTGTCAAAAGGATCCTTCGCTACTTGCGGCTGACATGTTCTCAAGGTCTGCTTTTCTCCAGGCAATCGTCTCTTTCAATTCATGCTTTTGCTGATGCAGACTGGGCTGGGTGCTCTACTGATCGACGATCCACTGGCGGGTATGCGATTTATCTCGGAAAGAATCTTATTTCCTGGTGTTCTAAAAAGCAACCCACTGTTGCTAGATCGAGCACAGAAGCAGAGTATAAATCCATTGCTAATGCTACTGCAGAAGTTATATGGATTGAATCTCTTCTTAAAGAACTTCAGTTTCCACTTTCGCAGCCCACCATATTATCATGTGATAACATTGGGGCTACTTATCTGGTGGCCAATCCAATCTTTCATGCCCGCACAAAACACATCGAAATTGATTACCATTTCGTTCGTGAACGAGTTGCTCATGGTCTACTGCAAGTCTGCTATTTATCTACTCAAGATCAAATAGCTGATATCTTCACCAAGGCGTTGCCGCGCCAACGATTTCAATCTCTTGCTGTCAAGCTCAACATTGTCGGCCCCATACTGAGCTTGCGGGGGCGTATTGAGTCAAGTGGGTCATCTCCTACAAAATCGGCACGACCTTCTCCAACTGCCAGTGACCGTGTGACCTGCGAAGTGGCTCCAGATAAGTCTCCGGAGAAAGCTCAGCGAGTGCCGGGCATCTCGTAACAATTCCACCTGTTGTAGATAAGTCTTCCTATCATTTAGGATGAGTTGTTGTTAATGTACGACGAGGATAGTTACGGGATGTGTAACCAGATCTGTATATATATGTGAATCTAATACAGAGGGCGCTCGGAGAGCAAACCCAGCATTCTACCGGTCTCTGTTCCTTTACATGGGGTAAGGGACCTCGGCGATGGCAGAGGGGCCTTGGCGCTGGAGCCTGCTGCGGGTGCAGGATGGACCTGCGGGGCAGGAGCAGGGACGCCAGACGAAGAAGCTGCAGCACCTGGAACGGGCGTGAGAAGGCCCGAGGGGGCCATGGCAGTGCCACCACCTGCGACCAATGAACCCGCAGGCAGGGCAGTAACATGGGCGGCAGACACAGCGGCAACGCCATCGGGCGACACCAAAGCGCCATGCAAGGGAGGGCTGCGAGCAGGGCCAGAGGGCGAGGAACCAAGCTCCAGGATGGGCGAGACAGCACCAAGGAAAGGAGGGGCGACGCTAGGGCACTGGAGCAGGCGCGGGACAAGGCAGCAACGACGGGTCGCCTGCAGCAGACACCACTGGAGCCTTCTTGCACTTGGCAGGAGGTGTCCGAGGTGCATGCAAGAGGTACAGTAGGTGGGCGGATGTGGGAAGACCAAAGCTTGCCAGAAGCCTCGGGTGCCACCAGTACCTATCCAAAGACGACGAGGGAGTGGCTTGGAGACGTCCAGCTGGACGCAGACACTTGCGGCAGCCGAGCGGGTGAGGCAGAGAGAGCTACGATCAACCTTCACAGCCTCCCCAAGACACCCAGCCAAGGAGAGGAGCATTGGCTCATTGTAGAAGTTGGCCGACAGCTTGGGCATTTCAACCCAAACAGGGACGAGCGGGGAGTCCTCCTCACCTGAGAACCCCATCGTCCATTTTAAAAACTAGAAAGGCCTTTCTTGGACGAAGAGCAGAGCCTTGAGAAAGACCTGAAGGTAATCTTCTCTGGTATTAATTGAAGCGGAGCAACAAGTGTCGAGAATCCAGCGCACTAATGAGAAAGTCCTTCTGGAACTTGACGCGCTGGGCAAGGTGCGCTCTGATATCCTGGAAGGGGGGTCGCCCCCGGGGGGGTCCTGGCGATGACGGCAAGGTCCAGCGGTTGGCATGAGATGCGGATCTCCTCATGGGAGAAGTAAACAGCTGGCTCTCCACCGTCGGTGAGGGCAGGGACGTGCACAAGCAAGGGGAGAGATGGAGGGGCTAAGGATTGCATAACCACATGGGCAAAGGAAGGCCCAGACGCCGTAGCAGGGGCACCTGCCCACGCACCCACGGCAGCACGGTAGCTGGAGCCACCACCGGCCGCAGCCGCGCGGGAGCTACCAGCCCAGGGGGGAGGGGCCTTGGCCTTGTAGGGGACACCAGCTGGGGCAGGCAATGTGCTTGGCGCAGCATCAGCAGGGGCAGGAGCGAGTGCCGCAGCATACAAAGGTGGAGACGCCACCAAAGAGCTACCCACAGGAGCTGGCGTGGGGAGGATGGCAGGGGCTGGCGAACCAGAGACCTCGACCGCAGCAGACGGGGCTTTCACCGTGGCAGACGGAGACGCGCCGTGGAGGGGAGCTGCCGTCGAGAGAGCCGTGGACGGCAGAAGCACAGGAGGAGCAGGGACGACAAGTCCATGCTCGCAAGAAGGCGTAGGGTGAGCCGTGCTCGAGCTAGAAGGAGGGGAAGGCCAAAACAGGGGATCGTTTTGGGGGCTGTCCCATCAAGAGTTGGTGAGGGCTGGAGCGAATTAAAACTCAGATGGCGTGAAGGAATGGTTAAAGACGTGTCGAGGAGCTACAGCATCGCCGATGGGGTTCCAAGAGGAGGAAGAGGGGTCGGGAGGAGGACCAAGAGCGGGAACCGCCCCAGCCGCATGCACCTGCCGTCGCCGGAGAAGGTGGGGTACGCAGGACCCCGTCTGCAGCAGAGGTTAAGAAGGGAGCTCCCACGTCCGAATAGCCAAGGTTTTAGATCTTGCACTGCTCTGTTTGGACCTGTTGTGCTGCAGCAAACACAAAACACAGAGAAAGGAAAAAATATTGTTTCTGCTACGGCAGAAATCCCACACACAAAACTTACAAAAGAAGGTTAAACAAAACACTAAGAAGAAAATAACATTTCTACGGCATGTTCGGACTACAACTAGAGTGTCTTATATAGACAAACAAAAAACACAAATATAGAAAGAAAACAGGGCTACGTGGGTGACAACCGTTACCCTTTCTTGATATAACATTAAAACAGGGAATGTAACCGACCGACACTAATTGCTCCTAAATACAAAGCCATACGTTGCATAACGTGATTACCGGGTCCGGTGACTAAATTTGTATCAACGTCCAACACTCCCCCTTGATGCAAATTCCCCAACACCAAGTGCATCTCTAAATTGGATGAATTTTGTGACGGGGAGTGACTTTGTAAAACCATCTGCTACTTGATCATTAGTGGAGCAATACTTCATCACAATTTCTTCTTTGACAACCAAGTCACGAATGAAATGGTGTCGAAGATCTATATGTTTCGATCTGCCATGAAATACTGGATTTTTACTCATTGCAATTGTTGCCTTGTTGTCACAATACAAGTCCGTGGCTTGAGTTTGAGGCTGACCAATGTCTTTTAACAGTCTTCTCATCCACACGGCTTGACAAGACGTGGTTGATGCAGCTGCATATTCCGCTTCAGCACTAGATAAGGCAGTGGAACTTTGCTTCTTTGAGCTCCATGTTACTGCTCCTGATCTGAGATTGAATACAAATCCACTGGTGCTTTTCCTGTCATCTACAGAACCTGCCCAGTCACTATCAGTGAAACCAGTTAACTTAAAATTAGAAACTGATTTATACCATAGCCCATAGCTTCGCGTTCCTTGGATGTAACGAAGGATTCTTTTTGCTGCACCAAAGTGATGAGCAGAAGGATTCTGCATAAATCTTGACACAAAACTGACAGCAAACATTATATCAGGACGTGAATGGGTTAAATATAACAATCCTCCAATCAAACTTCTAAAAGTTCTTGCATCTGTCCTTGGAGTTTCATCATGCATGGTCAATTTCTCATTTGCATTCATAGGAGTACCAAAAGTCTTGCAATTCTGCATGTTAAACCTTTTAAGCAAATCTAAAGCATACTTTTCTTGGGAAATAAAGATGCCATCCTCCGTTTGCTGAACTTGTAAACCAAGAAAGTAATGCAATAGACCTAAATCTGACATTTCAAACTCACTCATCATAACTTTCTTGAATTTGTCAATAAGAAGTTTAGATGAGCCTGTGTAGATGATATCATCTACATAGACACAAATAATAAGAATGTCATCATTTTTCACCTTGACATATAGAGTGGGTTCACTCTCACTGCGAACAAAATCATTTTGTAGAAGATAGGAGTCAAGTCTACCATACCAAGCCCTTGGAGCTTGTTTGAGTCCATAAAGTGCCTTCTTCAATTTGTAAACTTTATCCTCCATGCTTTGGATGATGAATCCCTGTGGTTGGTTAATATATATATCTTCTTCCAAATACCCATTTAAAAAGGCTGATTTTACATCAAATTGATATATGTACCACCTCTTTTGAGCTGCTAAGGCTAAGCCTAGTCTAACAGTCTCAAATCTTGCAACGGGAGAAAACGTTTCAAAGAAATCTTTACCATACTCTTGCGCATACCCTTTGACAACAAGTCTAGCTTTGTATTTCTGTATACTCCCATCTGGATTGCACTTCAATCTGTAAACTCACTTGACATCAATAGCATTTTTTCCCGATGGCAAGTCCACAAGCATCCATGTTTTGTTTCTTTCAATTGCTTTTATCTCCTCTTGCATAGAAGCCTCCCATTCTTCTTTTCCTTTTGCTTCCTCGTAACATGTAGGTTCTGCAGCCATAAGAGCAAAGTTACCTTTTTCATAGATTTCTTGAAGGGATTTTAACTTTCTTGGAGGGCTTGTGCTGTCAACAAGACTGCTGTGATGATCATCAACTAGAGGACTGCTAATGGCTTGTTCAGGTGACATATTCTCTTTATATTCTTGTGAAAATTCAGATTCTTCAATTGTCACTGCTCGCTGTTGATTTTGGCTTTCAGTCCAATCCCAAAATTCATTCTCATCAAAGATTACATCTCTTCTGATGATCAACTTTTTAGTCTTAGGATTATACAAGCGGTAAGCTTTACTCTCAATGCTATATCCAACAAAAATACATTTTTCACTTTTCTGATCTAATTTCTTTCTACTTTCAGAATCAATGAGTGAATATGCAATGCAACCAAATACTTTCAAACCACTCACCTTGGGTTTTCTTTGGTGCCAAACTTCAAAAGGAACAGTATTTCTTACTGCTTTGGTAGGAGAAATGTTGAGTATATGGACTGATGTTGCTACTGCTTCAGCCCAAAATTCATTTGGAAGCTTCTTTTCTTTCAGCATACACCGAGCCATTTCCACAATAGTTCTATTCTTCCGCTCAGCCACCCCATTCTGTTCTGGTGTCTGTCTCACTGTCAATTGTCTGCGAATGCCATTTTGCTTGCAAAAAGAGTTAAAGTCATTAGATAAAAATTCTCCCCCTCTATCAGTACGAAAATTTTTTATCACATTTCCACACTCCTTTTCAGCAAAAGCTTTGAATTCTTGAAAATTTTCAAATGCCTCTGATTTCTGAATTAGAAAATACACCCAACACATTCGAGAGAAATCATCAATGAACAACAAAAAATATCTACTTTTGTTCAGAGATGGTGTGTTCATTGGACCACAAATATCTGCATGAACTAATTCAAGAGGCATTCTAGCTCTTAATGACTTTCCAATAGGAAAGGGAAGGCGATGTTGTTTGCCATACACACATCCTTCACACACATCATCACGGCTATCAATATGAGGCAAGCCAAGAACCATATTTTTCTGTTTTAACAACTTCAAACCACTGAAATTCAAGTGTCCATACCTTAGATGCCAAAGCCAAGACTCATTCTGAACATTAGCCACCAAAGCATAATCATCTAAAGTAGACATCTCAAGGGGAAACATCTTATTTTCTGTCATACAAACTTTGATACACATATCTGAATTTGGTCTCTTTATTTCACAAATATCATCATGAAAGAGGACAGAATATCCATGTTTTACTAACTGACCAACACTTAGTAAATTATGGGCTAAACCAGGCACATAATAAACATCATGAATGAGTTTTTCAATACCTGATTTAGTTCTTACACAAACTATCTCTTGTCCTTCAATTTTCACTTCTTTATCATCTCCAAGCCTTACCTGTTGCTTGATAGATTCATCAATACTTTGAAACAACTCTTTTATCCCTGTCATGTGGTTACTACAACCACTGTCCAAAAACCATATATCTGTCCTCCTTTCCTTGGAATTAACATGAGTAAGGAAAAGATTACCTTCCTCTTCCTGCTTTTCAGCAAATTTGGCCTGCTCCTTGCCCTGTGTCTTAGCCTTTTCCCAACAATATGCCTCAATATGTCCAAACTTCTTACAGTGGTAGAATTGTTTCCCTTTGTAGTTAGACTTCTGATTTCCTTTATCCTCATTTTCTGAGCTTGTCCTTGACTGCTCAAATCTTCCTCGGCCTCGACCACGACCACGGTAGCCTCCTCTTCCACGTCCTCTTCCACCATTCCTTTGATTTGATAGGTTTTCAGCTTTCTTTGAGGTGTTTGATGCATCAACTTTAGACTGAAATGCATTCTCTGCACTAGTATCTGAAGACCTGTTCATTCTTTCCTCATGTGACAACAATGAACCCATTAATGCAGTAAGAGAATAGTTAGTCAAATCTTTGGACTCCTCAATTGCTGTGACAACATGATCATATTTTGTAGGGAGACTCCTTAAGATTTTTTCTACTATTTTCTGATCTGAAATCACTTCACCAAAGGTTCGCATCTGATTAATAATAATAGAAACTCTAGAAAAAAAATCTTGAATAGATTCACCACTTTTCATTAAGAGTGTTTCAAAATCTCTTCTTAAAGTCTGGAGTTTAACTGTTGTTACCTTTCCATCACCATGAAATTCTTGCCGCAAAATAGTCCATGCTTCGTTGGACTTTGTGGCATTTGCAATCCGAGGGAACACTGACTCAGATACGGCTTGTTGAAGGACCAATAACGCCTTGGCATCCTTCTTACGAAGCTCCTTAAGGTCTGCAGCCTTCTCCTTAGAGCTTTCTGCCTCAACAAAGCCAGCCTCAACTAGATCCCAAAGATCTTGAGAAATGAAGAAAGTCTTCATTTTTATACTCCAAAATTCATAATTTACCCCGTTGAAAATAGGCACCAAAGGTTGAGAGAGATTCAGTGTTGCCATACCAATAGCAATGTGGAAAGAGATCACTTACAACTTCTGTCAAATAATTTCTGTGCTATAAACTTATCTCCTTCCAGACTTCACAGAACTTGCAGCTCTTCTTCGCCCAGTTTGATGGAACCTGGCAGCTCTGATACCACTTTTAGATCTTGCACTGCTCTGTTTGGACCTGTTGTGCTGCAGCAAACACAAAACACAGAGAAAGGAAAAAATATTGTTTCTGCTATGGCAGAAACCCCACACACAAAACTTACAAAAGAAGGTTAAACAAAACACTAAGAAGAAAATAACATTTCTACGGCATGTTCGGACTACAACTAGAGTGTCTTATATAGACAAACAAAAAACACAAATATAGAAAGAAAACAGGGCTACGTGGGTGACAACCGTTACCCTTTCTTGATATAACATTAAAACAGGGAATGTAACCGACCGACACTAATTGCTCCTAAAGACAAAGCCATACGTTGCATAACGTGATTCACTACAAGAAAAATCGCGGATAGCGACCGACCTAGCGGTCGCTATTCAGTCGTAGATCGGTCGCAAATCTGCATTGCGACCGAACAGATACTATCTAGCGACCGAATATGTCGGTCGCTATATAATAGTCGCTATATAGCGACCGACATAATTCGGTCGCAGTATCAGTCGTTACCAGAGACCGATTATAATCGGTCGCCTGATCGGTCGCTAATTATGTCGGTCTGAATTCGGTCGCTATTCGGTCTCGAATTATGTTGTATTTTTAAAAATAAAATTAACCTATCGGATTTATTCGGTCTCAATGCGGTCGCTAGTCGGTCGCCAAGTATAATTATTTAATAAAAGAAATATAACGTATAGTCGCTATTCGGTCGCAATTCAGTCTCCATGCGGTCGCTAATTTTGCATTATTTTTTTTTAAAAATTTATTTAAACTGATAAATAAATTACCTGATAAATAACAAATTCATAACATAAATATAAAATCAACTACACAGACAACAATATCGACAAATCTCAAATTCATCACATACAAACACCTGATAAATAACAATTTCATAAAACAATAATAAATCAACTACACGGATCACAATCTCCACGAACCTCAAATTACACACAATTAAAATAAAATCACAAATTAATCATACATCCATAATAATAAAATGACAACATACACAACTAAAATAAAATCACAAATCCTCCACATATGTCTCATCCTGGTCGTCGTCTCGTCCAACATCATCCTGGTCGTCGTCTCGTCCAACATCTCGCGACGGATGATCCTGTATATCATTTAAAAAAATTATAATCAAATCCTTAATAAAGAAATCAAGCATTAACAAGACTTAATAAAGAAATCAAGCATTAACAAGAGTATGCCAATAGTTTAAGCCAGCTCATTTTCATATATATAAATACACACACACAATATAAGTTCAAATTTCATCTTGTATTTTAAAAATGAAGTTTGAGCGCCGAGCTCAAACCGGGCATCCGATTTGGATTCCGTCAGTTCTGACAAGTCACTTTCATCTCCCCGGTCGTATTGGAATGATCGGCACGGCCATCCGACCGGTATTTTAAATTTTAGACCCCCGGACCCGTCCTAACAGTTCATTTGAACTAAGTGTATTTTAAAAATGAAGTTTGAGCGCCGAGCTCAAACCAGGCATCCGATTTGGATTCCGTCAGTTCTGACAAGTCACTTTCATCTCCTCGGTCGTATTGGAATGATCGGCACGGCCATCCGACCGGTATTTCAGATTTTAGAACCAAATGCCCCGTCCTAACAGTTTATTTGAACTAAGTGTATTTTAAAAATGAAGTTTGAGCGCCGAGCTCAAACCGGGCATCCGATTTGGATTCCGTCAGTTCTGACAAGTCACTTTCATCTCCCCGGTCGTATTGGAATGATCGGCACGGCCATCCGACCGGTATTTCGAATTTTAGACCCCCGGACCCGTCCTAACAGTTCATTTGAACTAAGTGTATTTTAAAAATGAAGTTTGAGCGCCGAGCTCAAACCGGGCATCCGATTTGGATTCCGTCAGTTCTGACAAGTCCTACCTTTGAAATAGGGTTGAAAAAGTGAACAGCCATACCAAATCGGAGATGCAACTCACGCTTGACATGGATTGACATCTCTCAAGATCTTTCTCTCCGTAGATCCTGAGATGCAACTCACGCTTGGATCAAAAAGAAGAATAAGGCGGAGAAGGAAGAAGAGAGGACACAACAATGGAGGAGGAAATGATGATGATGATGATGGAGGAGGACAATTCTTCTCTCTTACCCAATGAGATGGTGGCATGGTGCCAAAGGCTAAGGGCGCATTTGGCAACACAATAGGGGGTGGATTATGACCTCAAAATCCCCAAGCCCCAAAGTCTCACCAAATGCACCCTTGTCATGTCAGATTATTCCAAAGCTGGATTATGGGTTTTAAAGAGAGATAGGGAGAAAAGGGAACACTTTTCATAATCTCCAAACGCTGGTCTCCACCAGCTTTTTCACTCTCTAAGCGCCGCTTTGATAGGGGATTATCCCCCACTTGTCCCGGGGATAACCTCCATTTTGTTCCTTTTTTGGTTTGATAGAGGGATACAAATATTCGGGTTAGATTGAAAGATAACCCTCATCTAATCTGGATAGTGTGACCCATCTAAATAGGTGGAACAGTTTAACCCACCTCTCTTATCAAAGTACATGAGAGTAAGTGGAGTGACAGACTAATCCAAGAAGGATATCCCTCCATTTATCTAACCCTCTATCAAAGCGGCGCTAAAGGATCATGGAAAAAATCCATAATCCTATTGTGTTGCCAAGCGCACCCTAAGATCTGAGATGATCCTCAATTTGGGCAACTTTTACATGCACTAGCCTCAAGGGCTATAATTTCTAGCAGGGTTGGCCGACTCAGACCGTACCAGTGCAAGTCGGCCCACTCGTACCATGCCACGAAGATCCTAGGTCGGTCCAAGTCAACAACCGAATCAATACTAGTCAGCTTAAGTGGACAAAGAAGAAGTCAAGCGGCCCAGCTGGCACAACTCGGGCTGACTCGTACCATGCCAACCCTGATTTCTAGGTCAACATCATACAGACATGCAGTAATATCATACTGCAAATTGTGGCTCATGCTTTCTTCAATTGGTTTATAAAGTGAGTGTTTCCTCTTTAACACCAAGGGAACAGAGCTCAAGTGAGACACTGAATGGTTTTAAAAATTGGTCAGATAGGGCTTGAATTGGGAAAATGGGATCCAGATCAGCAGGAGAAAATACAATTTTCAGGAATATCGCAGTACCATAGATAAAGGTTCTTATTTAGTAATAGAAACGGTTCAACATGCACTGTGAAATGGTTGAAAATCTGAAACATGATCTGAATTTTTCTGAAGGTTCTATAAAATGCCCAATTTGGATCTAGCTACTCTGCTGGAAAAGGGTTGAATCTGGGCATGCCAATGCTATGAAAGAAAGGAGAAAGAGAAAGAGATGATTAACATAAAACTGAATCTCACCAACAATTTTCCATTTTCGGGATAGGTCCAAGAGCTCCTCATCTGTCTTGGATTCCTCAGTGCTCAACACACCTATGAGGCTACCATCTTCTCTTAGTCTACGAGTTATGGCACGGGTATCTACATCATCTGTTCCATAGAAATTGCATAAGATATTTGCCTCTAATTAAGGCAACAAAAGTGAAAAGATTATTGTCTTTCATGACTGTGCTTACATATCCCCATGATGTTTCTTTTTGCCAAGTAATCACCAAGTGACTCTGTGCACCGCCAGTTAGAGGTACTGATTCATAGGTATGCATAAACAAGAAAAAAAGAATTTTCAGATCATTTAAATAACTTTTCAGCTGTAATATAACAAATGATCAATGATAAGAACTAAGCGTACCAAATACTTAGGCTTCTGATTACTAAACCGGCAAGGAAGCATTGTTTAGATTCTTCATCATCTACGGAAAAATATTTACAAAGATCAGAAACCCAATTCAATGGACGAAATTCCTACAAAATTTCTACTCTTCACATCAGCATGGATCATTGTGCACACCTGGATTAACACCAGTGTTGCCGATATGAGGATTTGTCATCAGAACAAATTGGCCTGCATAACTAGGATCTGTAAGGATTTCCTGATACCTGCCATCAAAGATGTAAATCAAATTTCGCAAAGCTATGGGGTAAAATAAAGTATAAAAAACCTTTCAATCAAAATATGGATAAAAACACTGAAGTCATATCTTTCTATATAAAAGTAACTTGCAATAGCAATGAAAACCATAAAAAGAAAAGTTGTTGAGGCCCAGCAATGTTACAGATTTACAGCCATGAGCCATCTGAGGGAATACACAACTTTTTAGACAGAAGCGAAATGTTTCATCATATATATTGAAAATAACACCACCAACTTTTTAAAGAAAACAAGTATATAGTTGAAAAAAGAATGTTTATTATGCATCTTTATCTCACTATATATTTAAATTTTAAATTGGTTATTGCATCAACAACTTGTAAACTGAATTTCAGAGAAGTCCCTAGCATCAAGGTGCTTCAATTCAACATTAGTGATTTTGATACCTAAGAGGAGGCTGAGTCCATAACTGAGTACAAGCCTGGTCAATTAAGATTGGGCTCTAACAAGAAGGCTTAACAAGGTCATGGTTAGTTACTTGGTTACAATGAAACAGCCTTCACCATTGAAGATTGATATTGGAGAACAATATCACAGTTTGTGAACATGTCAACGATAAGAAGAATAGGAAGAAAGACCCAGAGTTAAGATAGAATTTGAGGGGAAAAAACAACGACGTTAATTGGGCATGTCTATACGGGTTGTCATGGCCAATGGAATTCAAGAAGCAATGGATGTCATGGGCAAGGAACTACCGAACTACATTCAGACTGCAAGGTTCTCAACATTGTAATACCAGGCACTGAATTCTTTGGAAACTCCAGAGGACTTTCCCGGAAGATCTCTTATCTCATTTGTTTTTTGAAAGTGGGTAATACCACTGAGTGGTCATACTTGAAGTATTAAATCTCTAACATTTGATTGCCATTGCTTCACAAACTGGACTGTTTTGCAAATACAAAGTCACTAAATAGAGGCATAAACTTGCAGGAGTTAGAATTCTTAAAAACATATCAATTTAAATAATCATGTTAGACAAAATTATTGCACTCTCCCTCGGCTCAGACGACCGATAGTAACTGGAGGAGGAGCTGCGATGGTCTGCAGGGGGAGGGGTTCCAGCACTGCAGAGGGAGGGGGAGGGGATTCCTGCAACCTACACGGGGGAGGGGGGTCTAACACCCAGCAGCACATGGGGATTGGGAGGGGGGTTTTCACTCGACAAGGAGATGGGGGGTTGCATTGGCCCGCAGTACTGGGGGGATGGGGAGGGGGCTTCCGATGGCATTGGGAGGGTGAGACGATTCCGGTGGTGCAGCACAAAGGGGAGTTGGTGGGGGGTTTCCAGAGGTGGAGGGGGACGGGAAGGGGAGGGGGAGGCAGAGGGGGACACGGGAAGGGGAGGAAGGGAGGAGACCGTCGGAGGCAGAGGGGGAGGCGGAGTGGGACGGGAAGGGGAGGGGGATCAGAGGGGTCAGGCCGGAGGGGGAGGGGCATGGGGATGGGAAGGAGATCTGAGGGGGACGGGGGCGCAGGCCGCAGGGGGGAGGGGAGGGGAGCAAGCCGGCGACGGGGCCGCAGGGGGGAGGGGAGGGGAGCAAGCCGGCGACGGGGCCGCAGGGGGGAGGGGAGTAGGCCGGCGGGGGCGGGGAGCAGGCCGGTGACGGAGGGGGAAGGGAGAGAGAGAGAGAGAGAGAGAGAGGTACCTGCGGAGGGCGACGACGGCAGGGCGAGCGGCGACGGCGACTCGACGCGAGCGGCGCGGCGACGGGCTCCGGCGGAGGGGGGCTCGGGCGGGAGGCAGCACGGGGAGGGGGGCTCCGGCGGAGGAGGGGGGCTCGGGCGGGAGGGCTCGGGCGGAGGGGGGGCTCCGGCGGAGGGGGCTCGGGCGGGAGCGGGGAGGGGGGCTAGGGCGGAGAGGGGGCCGCAGGGGAAGGGGGCTCGGGAGGGGGGGCTCGGGCGGGAGGGGGAGGGCTCGGGCGGGCGGGGGTCGTAGTAGGAAGTATAACGGCATCAGCGACCGACTGGAGACCGAAGTTAATTCGGTCGCAATAATAGCGACCGATTAGCGACCTATATATATGCGGTCGCTGAAACGGTCTCGGTTATGCGACCGATTATTTCGGTCTCCGAATTGGTCTCTATTTGGGACCGACTAGCGACCGATTAAATCGGTCGCTAATTCGGTCGCTATAGCCACTTTTTCTTGTAGTGATTACCGGGTCCGGTGACTAAATTTGTATCAACGTCCAACACAAGGCGTACGTGGAGCAGGAGCCGCATCAGGAAACGTAAAGGAACCACACCACCGTCGGCGGTGGCCAGCGGCTGAGAGGGAGCAGGAGGGGGAGGCTCACGGCCCCCCCACACCGGCCATAGCCGGAAAGAGCTCACCGGCCGGAGCAGCCGCTAGAGGGTGCTAGTGTATTTATATATATATATATATATATATATATATATATATATATATATATATATATATATATAGAGAGAGAGAGAGAGAGAGAGAGAGAGAGAGAGATGGCAGTGGCCGTGCGTGGTGTTTCTCAAGCAGAATATATATATATATATATATATATAGAGAGAGAGAGAGAGAGAGAGAGAGAGAGAGAGAGAGATCTACTCACTAGTCAGCTGTTGTTGCTGGGTGGCGGTCGCCGCGGCCACAACCGGTGATGGGTCTGAGTAGAGGAGGGCAACCACGAGGAGACCAACCAGCACCACCACCGGCACACCTTTGGCCCTACTTTGGTATGGGGTTAGCATTGATTTAACCCAAAGTTAACTCACGGTTAATTAATTTTATGCTTTGGTTGATAGTTTATGTTAATCGGGTTAAAGTCTGGGCTAACCAATGGCTATCCCCGGATTATGAAACCCATCTATATGGTTGGCTTTATAACGGGCTAACTTCATTAAATGCGCATTAAATGCGCTTTATGTCTCTCTCTCTCTTTCCCATGCTCTATGTCTCTCTCTCGTGCTCTCTCTCCCACACTCTCTCTCCTCTGTCGCTCTCTCTCCTCTCTCTCTCTGTCGCTCTCTCTCCCGCACTCTCTCTCCTCTCCCGTGCTCTCTCAACTCTCTCTCCGTCTCTCTCTCATTATACTCTCTTTTATTTATTTGTTAAACCATGTTTAACATAAAATTGTTATAACTGTCATCGTCTTTAAATTTTTAGTTAGTAATATTAATGATAGTTTATAAAAAAACTATTATTATAATGGTATATTTATCATAAATAACTTATTAAAAATATTTTTATGAGTTAAAAATAAAGATATTAAAATAAATAGTAACTTTTAAAAATATTTGTGACTTTTAAATTTTAATTAGTGAGATTAATTATGTTTTATCAAAAATTTATTTTCATGATATATTCAATTTATAGAATAGATTAAGAATATTTAAAAATTAAAATAAAATAATTTTTTGAAGACGAATAGTAATCTAAAACCGAAGTAATGTCATTTTTGACTTTTACATTTAATTAATGAGACGATTGATGTTGTTCATCAAAAAAAATTATTTCTATGGTATATTCAATTTATAGAATATAATAAAAATATTTCAAAATTAAAGTAAAATAAAATTATTTTAAGATGATCATGCAGTAACCTAAAGCTATTTAATTAATGTCGTTTTTGACTTTTGAATTTTAATTAGTGAGATTATTGTTGTTATTTATCAAAAAAAGTTTATTTTCATTGTATATTCAATTTATAAAATATAATAAAATATTTTAAAAATTAAAATAAAATAATTATTTAAGATGAATAGTAACCTTGGCATATAATTAATGACGTTTCTGTGTTTTAAATTTTAATTAGTGAGATTAATTATATTTTATATCAAAAATATTTTTATTTTTATGATATATTTAATTTTTAGAATATATTAAAAATAATTAAAAATAAAAATAAAATAAAAATATAGATGAATAATATCCTTAATTAATAATTAATGTGTGCGTGTGAGAGAGAGAGGAGAGGAGAGAGGTAGAGAGAGAGAATGAGAGATATATTAAACAAATCAAAAAATATATAAATATAATATTTTAATTATCATCATTACCAGGTTAACCTATTATTTATCAAATCATACTAGATTAAAAGTATGCTAGCCCATATCCTTACTCTCAGATTAACTACCCTCCTACCAAATTAAAAATGAGTTAACTCCGGGCTATTTTAATCAGGTTGACTTAACCCACCTTTAACCTAACTCCATACCAAAGTCACCCTTGGGAGCCATATCCCTGCTTAATTATTCTCCGCTATCCGGTGTTAACTGTGAAGCGGGCAAGCTGGCACACACACACAGAGAGAGAGAGAGAGAGAGAGAGAGAGAGAGAGAGAGAGAGAGAGAGAGAGAGAGAGAGAGAGAGAGAGAGATAAGGTTTGTTCGAGGCCCCCTCAGATGGGATGATCTGTGTTTATAGCTGGTGAGCTGGGGCTCTGGGCTCGGAAGCTGCATGCAGGGGGGGGTGCATGCATGCATGGGCGGCAGATCGATCGAGTTGCAACATATGGTTGGGTCCACTGACATTTAGTCACATCCTGATCCAACCTTTAAATCTGATGGGGTCACAGAATAAAGTACGTACAGCTGCTTCAATTCCTTCTCTTGTCTGGTTACTTGTCATGATCAACTGGGAAATATATATATATATATATATATATATATATATATATGATAGATTCCCCGTTATCAAAATGGAAGCCAACCAAACTCTAGTGGGTATGGGGGCGGAATTACTTTGGAAGGACGTGAAAAACGAGTAGACACATCGATCCATCGTCACTGCATGCTGGGCGGAATTAATACCTATATATATATATATATATATATATATATATATATATATATATATTGGTGAGAGAGAGAGAGAGAGATGAAAGGAACACAAAGGAAATAGTAACTGGCCTGCAGTGATCATCTTGTCATCGTCATTAATTGTCTGACAGGTATATATTAATTGTCATCGAATACATGCTTGTATTCACACACGCATATATATATATATAGGTGCATGCACACTTGGGACGTGTAAAGCAACCTTGCTTCCCACCTTCCTCCGATGAGCAGGAGGATGCTCCGGCAGATTATCTATATTATAAGAATGACTCGCTGTCGAATAAGATTTCCGATTCTGTGGGATCTTTCTATATTATATATGTTTTGGGAAGCAGGCTAAACAAATTAAGCAGGGGCTAATATTCTTGGCAGGCCTTATTGACAGTCTTTTAATTACAGCCGCGTATTAATCACCTCTCTTGTAAGCATTACTCAGCATACACGAATGTGTATAACAATACAAAGAGAAGCCTCGAGATGACGACAGGTCTCTGTCGATTTCCACAAAATCTCTCTTGTCTTCTCCCTCTGTTTTTTCCTCTCTCTGTTCCGCCTTAGGACGAAGACAATTAATTAAGCACACACAAGAAGAGAGAGAGAGAGAGATGACAAGGCTAGGGATAGAGACGGGCACGTGAAATCAACAACCTTGTCATGATCAACAACCTTGTCAAGAGAGAGATGACACGGAAACGGATACGTACCGGGATCGATGTTCTTTGTCGCCGCTGTGGGAGGGTCGCTCACGTCTTCCCGTTTCCGTGATAAGTGGGCGATTCCCCACTCGGCCGATCCCGTTGTCTCTCCCACCACGGTATGTATAGTATCGGAAAATGGTAAGAACAGGGGGAGGCGGTGCTTCATCATATAGATGCTGACGACAACCAACTCTAATTAAGTGGATCACGAAAGATGCAGAGCGAGGTGGGCCTAAGCTGGCGCGCGGTCCACTGGCACTCGTGAGTTTTTTTTAATAATATATTAACGTCCACCGGCATATTAATTTAGTCGATCACATCCTCATCCAACTTTTAAATCTGATGGGGTCGGTCGGAGAATGAAGTACACCTGCTGATCCAATTCTCTCTTTTTTTTCTTTTGTCTGATTAACTGCCATCATGATCATACATACATACATACGTATATATATATATATAGTCTCCAAAATTGGAAGTCACCCAAACTTTAGTCATGGGTGTGGGGACGGAATTGATTTGGAAGGACGTAAGAAATGGGGGGAGACACATCGATCGAGATCATCAATGCATGCTGAGGGGGATAAGGAATTGGACGACAATAAGGTGGTCGATCGATTAGTTGACACCAGTTAATCGGTGGACCCCGTCTCTCTTGACCCTCTCTCTCACACAAATTCTCTATCCGACCCCGGGTGCGATAATCGACCCCGAAAGATCGATTACGGCACCCCCTTACTCGATTATCAAATCCCTCCTAATTATTTGATAGTCACGAGAAATGTACGTACGTGGGACACAGGAGATGGCGGTCCCATATGTGAAAGCTTAATTAATTTAATTATTAGATGCTCTTTTTTTTCTCCCACCAGAAGATGGGTAGCTGAGGCCTTTGCTCGAGACCGCGCAGCGAGTTCATATGACCCCACATCAGCGCGCAGGTTAAAGCAGGTTGATTTATCTATCTAATGACCAAAGGTCGAACCGCAAGTTTCATGTGTATACGATGACGTGTTAGATTCTCTTAACATTTTAACGTGTAAATTGATGATAAAATATTACATTATTTTTTATTGTATATATATTAACATGAAATTACATCTAAATAATTTTTGTACACGTAGATGCACGTCACATTGTCTCATTTTGTGATTATAATGATACATTTCTATACAATGTGATTACAATATAATTATTTTACATATAATATCAATGTGACTAATCCTTTGATCTATGATCCATATGTGAATGATGTGGATTGTACAAGTTATGATGTATAATTTGTGAATGTATGTTTTTACGAATGTTACTTACGGTTTGTACAGGTTGTCTACGGTTCAAAATACTATCTACGCTTAATATTGGTTATCTACGATTTAAATGATTTATCTACGGTCAGTACAAGTTATCTACGGTTAACACAGGTTACCTATGGTTCAAAATGTTGTCTACGCTTAATATTGATTATCTACGATTTAAATGGGTTACTTACGGTCATTACAAGTTATCTACGGTTAGTATAGATTACCTAAGATTCAAATTGTTACTTTTCTCATCCTTCCTCCTCACTACCACAGCCAGACTCAGCTGGCCCCTCCTACCAACAACCAGCTTCATCCCAGTTTGCATCTCTACAGATTTCCATTGCCAATCTCTCTGCCACCTTTACTGAGAAGTTCAACTCTCTTGAAGCTAAGTTGGATGCCCGCTGGGCAGAGTTCCAAAAGAGCAAGCAGGATTCTGAGAGAAATTTTCAGAGGGTGATTACCTCTCTTCAGGATGTTTGTGCTGAAGCAGGAGAGATGATAAGAGGGGTTGAAACTAAATCAGATGCCAGTTTAACTCAAATTCATCATATGCACTCACAATTGACACAGATAGAAGCAGACATTGTTCAACTCAAGCACACTCACATGGCTGTGTCTGGAACCTTTGTTGACTCATTTCAGTCCCTACACTCCAAGATTGATAACTTGAGCATGTTAGTTGACCGGAGGACTGAAAATCTCTTCACCCCAATCAGCAATGTTACCAACTGGTTAGCTGCCATAGTTCAAGAATTGCAGCAAGCAGTGACTGCACCCAGGTTTCCTCCCAGTGGTCCCTCTCCATCGCAGTAACAACTAAGTTTTTTTTTTTTTTTGCTGATGACAAAGGGGGAGATGGGGCTAGTCATTGTTTTGTGGATCATCGGCATTGGAGTGCGGGTTCAGGACAACAGAACTGAAGTTACAGAGATGGGTGTACATTCAAGAGAATGACAGAGAACTGATCTTCACTGAAATAGGATCCTTGCATAAAGGTTTTTTTTTGGGAAAAACTTCTTGGCATGTAGGCTATGGTCTGAGTCAAGTAAACTTCTTTTCTGGATGGAATATAATGGTGCTTGATGTGAGTGATTTTCTTCTGAAAGTTTATTTTATGTCTTTCTCAGCATGCAGACTTGTGTGCCTCTCATGGTGGCAAAGTGAAATTGTGCGATGAATGAATGAACCTTATGTGCTTTTGTGTAATGTCCCATGTGAACTCACTGCTATGACTGATTGGAACGTTGATTAGAAATTGTAACAATATAATATACAATGACTTATAGTTGTCATCATCAAAAAGGGGAAGAATGTTGTGTCCCGAGTTTTGATGATGTCAAACTACAGATCATTGAGTGAATTTTAATGAAAGTACGAGGAACCATGTTCTACAGGTACAGGGACCCAAGGAGCATTTAAACCAAGACAAAGGGCATGTGAAGCCCTGATGCCAAATGGAAAGAAGGCTTTCAAGAGGTTTAAGTCGACTTGAGCATAAGGCCAAGTCGAGTTAACAACAATACAGAAGTTGTGATGTGTCTGTCTGTGAACTTTAACTCGACCTAAGCTTGCCTCAAGTCAAGTTAGCTGGGATTCCAGAAGCTGCGCATTGGAGGTTAATTACCCAGTCAAGTCAGACTTAAAACCTAATTAAGTCGACTTGAAGACTCCAACAGAGGTTTTGTTATGCAGATTTCAGGCCGAGTCGAGTTACAACATTTATCAACTCGACTTAAAACGGCAGTCCACCAAGAGAACCCAAAAATGCAATCTAGTATGGCACGTGAGCCTAAGCATTGATTGGTGGGACCACACGTACGAGGATGAAGCCTTTAAATGGAATCATTTTGGAGGGAAAAGTCTTTCATCCTAACTACCTATGGCACATGGCTCCACAAGATAATCCCGGAGGAGAGAATATCGGGAGAATAGCTGTGCCTTCTGTTATGCGTGATAGAGGATAAATTGAAATAAAGCAGGAGAGAGTAAGAGACGCTTGAGAGCAAAGTTCAAGGTGGTTCGTGAGAGAGAAGTTCAAGGTGAAGACCTATCTCTTCCAGCAACGCGTTCCTCTCCCCAGGGCCTTCAGAACCAGCTGTTAAAATAACCTTGCTTAATTATCACCTTCCAGGGAAGGCTAAACAAATTAAGCAGGGGCCAATCTTGGCATGCCTTGACAGTCTTTCAATTACGTACAATCGTGTACAGATTTTAAGAATCGAGATGTTTTAGGAAGGTGAAACAAAGCAGTGGCTAATCTTGGCATGCCATACCAGTCCTTTGATTACAGCCGTGTATTAATTACCTCTTTTGTAAACATTACTGACAGCATACACGAATGTACGTAACGATACAAAGAGAAGCCTCGAGATGACGACAGGTCTCTCTCAGTTTTCATAAAATCTATCAGTCTTCTCCCTCTGTTTTTTTCCTCTCTCTCTTCCGCTTTAGGACGAAAGTGTTGGATTTAATATTTTAAAATATCAAAGTTTCGTTTTTTATGAAATTTTGTCCCACATTGGAAAATGAGAAAAGTTTTCATCTTCTTATAGTTGGGTCTCTTTGCTACCTTGTGCACTCCTTTGGGGAGACTATGGTAGTTGGGCCATTTGAGCTTGTGGGTTCCTTGGGCCTTATTCTATATCACACACGCGCGTATATTGCCTTGCCTTGCCGTTGTCGTGCGAGTGTATATGTAATAATCAACCTTTTATTTTATTTTATTTTTTGACCGAGCGTCTTTTAGGTTTCCTCCACGTCTCCTCAGATTCTCTCTCTCGCGTCCCTTTGGGAACGGGGGTGTCGGTTCGTGTGCGTGACCGTTGTAGACTCTGGTTGGGAGTCTATTTAGGGTAGTAGTTTTTCCGAGAGTTTCCAGAAGGAAGAACTCATCTTCCTCCCGTTTTTCTGCTCTCGGTCATCTTCCTCTGCAAGATCTCGAAGTGGTCACTGTGGTGTTCGCCCCGGCGTTGTAACTTGGAGTGCACCTTTGCGCCGCCATCGTTTGGGTCGTCGTATCTTGGGAGAAGTTTCGCCGTGAAGCCTATTGCACCGTGTAGGGGCGAAACGACTTTAAAGAAAGCGACATCGCGCTTCGACCCGAGTTTGATCTTCCTAAACTTCAATTCCACACTTTTCTGTTGATCCGTATGATAGAGAAATCTCTTAATCGTGCATTAGTGATCTTATCTTTCCAACAGACAGATAATATCAATGTGACTAATATCAAGAGAGAGAGAGAGATGACAAGGCGAGATATAGGGACGGGCACGTGAAGTGCTGCGTCAGGCATTATATGTTATTACTATGTACTCGTCTTCCCGTTTCCGTGATACGTCGGCGATTCCACTCGGCCGATCCCACCACGGTATGTATGGTACGTACGTGGGACACAGAAGATGGCGGTCCCATATATATGAAAGCTTACTTAATTTAATTATTAGATGCTCTTTTTTTTTCTCCCACCACAAGATGGGTAGCAGAGGCCTTTGCTCGAGACCGCGCAGCGAGTTTCATATGACACCGCATTAGCGCGCAGGTTAATTTATCTATCTAATGACCAAAGGTGATGATGATGATGATGATGAATGAACAAAGGTCGAATCGCAAGTTTCATGTGCACACGATGATGTGTTAGATCCTCTTAATATTTTGATGTGTAAATTGATGATAAAATATTACATTAATTTTTATTGTATATATATCAACATGAAATTACATCTAAATACTTTTTGTACACGGAGATGTGCATCACACTGTCTCATTTTGTGATTATAATGATACATTTCTACACAATATGATTACAATAGAATTATTTTACATATAATATTAATGTGACTAATTTTTTGATCTATGATTCATATGTGAATGATGTGGATTGTACAAGTTATGATGTTTAATTTGTCAATATATGTTAGTACGAATGTTACCTACGATTTGTACGGGTTATCTACGGTTCAAAATATTACCTACGCTTAATATTGGTTACCTACGGTTTAAATAATTTATCTACGGTGAGTACAAGTTATCTACGGTTAACACAGATTACCTACAGTTCAAAATGTTGCCTACGCTTAATATTGGTTATCTACGATTTAAATGGGTTACTTATGGTCATTACAAGTTATCTACGGTTAGTATAGGTTACCTACGGTTCAAATTGTTACTTACGTTTAATATAGATTAACTACGGTTCAAAGGAGTTAACTATGGTTAGTACAATTTATCTACGGTTCAAATTGTTACCGATGTTCAATATATGATTACCTAAGGTTCAAATAGATTACCTACGGTTCAATTGACTTACCTACGGTTTACTGATATTACCTACGATATTACGTTACCTACGATTTTACGAGAAATATTATAATCGTCCGTGAAAACTACGTAGGTAAAATTTACTTACGCGATAAAAAATCGTAAGAAATTACTTACATAAAAAATCATAGAAAATTACCTACATAAATGACTTATGGTTTGATCATATTACCTACGATATCAAGTTACCTATGATTTTACGAGAAATATTATAATCGTCGGTAAAAATTATGTAAGTAAAATTTTTCTTACGCGATAAAAATTTATAAGAAATTACCTACGCTAAAAATTATAAAAAATTACTTACAACAAAGTGAGACCCCATGCGCAACATCCACTTAATTAATTTCCTTCTCCACGCAACATCCACCTAGTCTGATTATCATAAAAAAATGAACTACTTCCGACACACATGCATTCAATTAGTCCAAGAATTTTTTAGCTTAAAAATGGGAGTTTAGGGGGGTAAACTTGAAGACATCCCTCTACCATTTTTTCCTCCATTTTTTATACAATTTGCATGTACACTACATATCTGCTGAGACGTGAAATGACAGAGAGACAACAAGAGAGTAGCCACCCAAGAGACAAAGTGACAACATCATTTCAAATCTCTGCATGTCTTCTCGTGATTTCACCCAACCACGTTAGCCGGCAACAACTGATCAAGCGAGCTCAGCCCAACCAAACAACCATACGTACTATGCCTCTCAATTAATGCCCCCCCCCCCCCCCCCCCCCCTCTTTTTTTTGTTGGGTCAGTTCTCAGAGACGTACGTGCACGAGGAGACATGGAATGGAGACATGGTGGGCCGGGTCACCACAATCTTCTTCTTCAGACCTCATGAAATCAGTGGATATTTGACCAATAATTATAGCTTCACATGAGCCAGTACGTACGTGCACTCAACAAAATGCTCCCTCTTCGGGCCCAACATCCCATGCGCATGCATGCACGTGTTTGTTTATTTTCTAGGTATATCTTTGATAACAAAATTGTGGACTGCATGTCGGGTGGAGGTCGCGACAGACCTATCGTCCCCTCTCACACATATCCTCTTGTTCGAGCTTGTTCGAGTCCGGAGAGTCATCAATCTGATCTTATATTATATAATAGTAATAATTAATATCAATAATTAAAATTTAAAAGACAAAATTTTCATTAATTATGTTTTGCATCAGCTTAAAAACTCATTGGGATTGGCTCAATGTCCACCCAACATTCGCTCACAAACCCTAGTCCAAACCCAATTCAACGTCAGCACATAACTCATATCTATTACCAAGTTCAAAACAGATCTTCTTTGACAAATCTTAGATGGACTTTTTGATGGACTATATGTCAAAAAACCAAGCGGTAATTAATACCATAAAATAAAAGTCAATAGATAACAGTATAAACAGATTTAATTTACAATATAAAAATATCGTGACACTGAAAATATAGTGTTAATTTATTGTGATAATTTCTCCGATCGTGTTGAAATAATTAACACGTCGATCGTACCCTTATTTTAGATTTTGGACCCTCCGATCAATGTTATTTAATTTTAAATTAAGTTATTTTGGGGAGGAGTATTTTGAACACCGAGCTCACATAATCGAGAATTCGATTTCATCGCTTTCACGGATCACCCTCACTTGTACGGCCGTGTATCATCAGATATTAATTAGCTCTACATAATGCATCGTCAGATTATTAATTTTTAACAGCCTATTTATTCCACTTATTTGACCATGCCGCCCAATACATGGCTCATTTCCAAAGTGACTAATTAATTATGGGGCTCGCTGCATGTGGAACTACTAATTTGCCACTGCCGCGTGTAAATGAATGTCACAATCTCTAATTAAGCCATAAGCATCTTTCTCTGGTTCTTATTACCTGCCTCCATGGAGAAATTAAATTGCATCGATCTAAAATAGATCGAGGTGATATATTTTAAATTGGGAAGAGTGTGTGAGTAATTAAGAATTTTTTAATTATGAATAAAAAGTGCTTGCATGCTGCAGCGTGCGGTGGGTGCATGCGTTAACGCTGTCTTATGCGGGATGACGTGGCATCTGTGTTGTATTGACTTCTCGTCGTGTCACCTTCCATTCAGATGTTTAACTATCTATGTTTCCATCGTCACTTCCATCTCGCGGCTATCAATTAATGCAGGCCCAAGCGGTCTCTAGCTATCATCATCCCACGCCCCGGCATGATGTCAGCAATACCGACATCTACCGGGACCACGTGGCCCCGGGGGCCCGGTAATTCCTGCCCGGGGAAGGCGTCCGGCTGGGCCCGTGAGTTTAAAGGTCACTTTGATAATAGATTAGAATAACTCGTATAAAATGAGTCAGGGTGAATTATTTTTTATTTTTTTATTTTTTAATTTAAAATACAAATAAAATATGCACAAATGTGAATCATAATGTTATTTTAGAAATCATCTTTACCAAACAAAGAGGAATTCAGCTTCTTCTTAAAAAAATCTTTGCTAAAATAAGAGGATATAAAAAATGAGAATAGAAGCTAGAATTATTCTTTTATTATAGTATGTTTTCAATTGTTTCTCTGTTATCTTATTTTTGAGGACATTTTTACTGAAAGGATAGATCGACTAAATCATTGCTATCACTCAAGACTAATAACATGTCATAATTACTAAATTATGTGACAAAATAGGTGTTTACTGCCCGTGAGACTCTTGATCTCACGGAGAGTTCTATGTAAAAGAGGATTTGCTCATTTTTTGAAATCATGTTTCACATACAATTCAGGTGACTGTTTGTTTAAATTGCGCAAGTGTTTTAGGTGGAAGATGCGATCATGTGACTGATGGATGGGTTTTCTTGATTTGAGATCTTCCTCTTACCTGGCTACTGTCTTAGGAAATGTCTATTGATCCATTTCAGAATCCACTTACATGTTGATTGCGTTCATTTTTTTTGTAACACTACAACTTTTTCCATTTCTGCAGATAACTCAAGGTGTACTGGTTCCTAACTTAATTTTACTAGATTTAATGGCAACTGATGGTTTGCTTTCCCATTCTTGTTTTGTTTCTTGGTTGAGGAATGCACCATGATTTGCTTGAGATTAAAGAATAGCATTATGTGCTAGTACATCTAACCTAAACAATATTCTTGTGGCTTCATGCTCAGTACTATCTGTTTTACTGAACAATACAAATAAAATATCAAAGGGTATGTGTGTTTATAAATGATAGTCATTTCTTTGTCGGATTATATTTAGAGCATCTGTAGATCCACAATATGCCATTATTGATTCTGTTGCTCTCAATTGTTGATCCACATTGGCTACAATATTTAGGAGAAATATGCATGTAATACTGAAGCACTTAATTTGTGACCCTCCTACTGTGGAGCATGCCTCAGAGTGTGAAATACATATAGAAGTTCTGTACCGTTCAATGTTTACTTGTGATATTTTGCACTTAATTTGTGATGGAGATGAAGTATCCCCCAAGACTTTGAAGGAACAGTTGCTTGTCTATCAGCTATGTTTGAACTTCTAAAACATATTTTTTGGATTCCAAAGCTATTTTCATCCATGCTGCTAAATTATGATTCTCCTGGATTCTTTTTCATGTAATTTCAAATTTTAAAGTTGGCATGTTTCTACGTTCTTTTCTTTCCTAATGCCTGCATCTCTTTTTGACAGATATGGCAAATATCTTTTTTTTTAAGTTGGTATGTTTTATTTTGCAGTTAATCCCCCATGGCACGAGGAGTCACTCTCTTTCATGATCACTCGCGATTTTCTTATTTTTTTTGGTGACACGATGAACTTCCTCCCATTTTGACATGTATATTTGAAGGCAAAATATGCAACATAGATCCTTGTAGGCCCCCGTCAACCACACTGTGGCCGCTCCCTCGCCGTCGCCCGTGGAAACGGATACCCACGTCATCGTCGACCTCGCGGCCCTCCTCTACATCCTTACCTGTGTGGTGAGTTCGTCCCTCCTAGCTCGTTGGGCCTGGCTGCGTCGTTACTTTTGGGATCTGCCGTCCTCGCTGGCATCGGTGACGGACAAGGGCCTGAGTAAGAGTGTGCTCCTCTCTCTCCTTAGACTCCCCTTCTGGCCGGGCGCGATTGATGAGGATGGGTTTGCTAAATGTCCTGTCTGCTTCTCGGAGTTCGTCGAGGGCGAGGAGGTCTGGATGATCTCGCGGTGCAGTCACCAGTTCTACATCGGTTGCATTAACCTGTGATTCTGGTCGCACTCCTCGTGCCCATCTTGTTGGTAGGTTCTCGGGCCCGGAGGTGGGGCCACTGTCAGGGACGCTGGCCCTACGTCTCTAGTGGCGGACTCTGGTCTGGCGGAGGCTGCAAGGGTGGTTTCGGCGCTGCAGGAGGAGGTGAAGGGTAATGTCGAGACCAAAGAGGGTGGTGATAATGTTTACAGATTTCATCACCACCCTCCTTGGCCTCGCCCTTGTCCTCCACCTCTTTCTGTAACGTCGAAGTGACCTTTACAGCCTCCGTCGGACCCGAGGCCACCATCGGTGATGCAGGGCTAGTGTAATTGGCGGCCACCTTCGGCTACGAGAACCTGTCGGCAGGACAAGTACAAGGAGTGCGAATGGAGCCACGAGTCCACACAGTCGACGTGGAACTGGTGGCTGCACGGTAGGATCACCCAGTCCTCCTCGCCCTAGGCGAATTCTGAGGCAGATGGTGCAATCTGTGAACCCATCATTATCCTTTGCGTTCTATCAGATGGAGAGTCTGGGGAGGGAGAAGAATACGTTCTTGCTCAAATCCATGTCCGTCGTCGACGTCAGCTGTAGGTCCAGGAGTAGCAGTGCAATCAGGCCTAGCGGGATACAATGGATAGACCCACCACACAGACCAGGGTGCAAAGGAGGTCGACGACGATGTGGGTATCTATTTTTATGGGCGGCGTTGAGGGAGTGACCACGGTGTGGCTGGCGGGGGCCCGCAGGAAACTTCACAGACCCACCAGACAGTGGACGGCGGTGAGGATGACGACATCCATTCCCACGGGCGTCAGTGGGGGAGCCGTCACGGTTTCGCCGGCGGGGCCCTGCAGGAATCTCTTGGGGGCGTGCATTGCCATGTCGCAAGAAGGAAGGGTAGTCTGTAGAGAGATTCAGAGGTTGCATGCAGAAGAGGGGGTGATTAGTTACAAGAATAACCCCCTTGGCATGCACAATTGTAGCGTTATTCACGATAACATTCCTCTACAATATGTTCCGTAATCTTGGTTGACCTTTTAATAAATTTGAGAAATTAAGGGTCAATATATATATATATATATATATACAAGGAGTGTTTCGGTGGTGCCGGCACCATGGCATGGTGTGGGCACCGGGTGAGAGTAAAAATAAAAATATATTTAATTTTTTTTTTACTCTCATGCGGTGCCGACATCATGTTATGATGATGACACCAGGTGAGTACCGCCCATATATATATATAAAATTAATTTCACCTAAGCACGTGCTCTCTCTCTTTCTCTCTAATAAGGTTATGACGACACGATGATGATTGGACTCATCCATCCTATGAGATTATTAAGACTCTTGATGAGACACCTGTAATCATATATATATATATATAGAGAGAGAGAGAGACTCTTAATTAGATACCTATACATCCACTATATATTTATATATAGATTAGTGTCTATGGCCACCTGACACATTATTACACTTTGGAAAAATTCACGAGGATATACGTACGTATATATATATATATATATATATATATATATATATATATAGAGAGAGAGAGAGAGAGAGAGAGAGAGAGAGAGAGAGAGAGAGAGAGAGAGAGAGAGAGAGAGAGAGAGAGAGAGATTGATGTCCATGGCCATGTGACACGTTACTGCACTTCGGAAAAATTAAAAAGGATGTATATATATATATATATATATATATATTGATCCATGGCGATGTGATACATCATTACATTTTGGAAAAATTCAGGAGGATGTACACCCGGGGAATGTATGGTACGTACTCGATCTGAAAACGACAACCAACCTAAAAAACATCAAATGGGGGCCCTACCGGAGAATACAATTATAAGACTTGCTTCAATTCTTTTCCTCTTGTAATTAGTTAGTTGTCATCATGGTCACGAACCTAACTCTGGTTGGTGGGGGCGGAATTGATTGAACGGACTATCACTAATATAATCGTAGGTAATTGTGGTAAGTAACGTTAAGAAGTTTGACTGTGCTAACTACAAACGGATCGTGGCCGTACTATTCTGTGATATATATACACTGGCCTTTACACGCACGACTGGGGCTGCGGGTTAATCGGGTGTTTGTCAGGGTTGCGATAATTGAAGAGAGAGAATATCTCACCTTCTCTTCATACAGTCGTCCTTAACTAATATCAGATAACATAATCGATATTTCAAGATCGATTACACTATCACCACCCGATTATCAAAAGACTCTAATTGTCGGTTAATTCTTCCACTCTATAGTCTATACATACCCGACTCCTATATTATTATTGATACTACATATTCTGTACACATCCACATCAGAGAATATTATTTTAGTTATGCCCCTCGTATATTATATTATGTGACCATCCAAATTAATTAACAGAACATGATATTAAACAGAAACAAAAAGTTTTAGAGGGATATATATATATATAAGAATTTGAGATACTATAGGTATAGATATAATTTTAGTGATGCGATGAGATTAAATAAAGGTTGATTAGTCTTTTCTTCATCCTAATTCATCTTAAATTAATTAATTTAAAAAAGATTTAGGTGATCACGTACCAGAGTAACTAATTACATGGTGTGAGATGGTATTTATAATAGATGCAGATATTTTAATTAATTTGAAGAATATTGGGTGTGACCCTATAGAATATATTAAATGAGAATCTAGGAATATTGGGCCCCTACGTACGTACATAGGTGATCGGCGCAACCTTCTTGACCAGCATGATGGCATATATTGGATCCATTTGCATGGATATTCTATGTATTAGCGCTGGTGACGATTAATTTCTTGTGTGCGCACGCGCGCGCGCGCGCGTGCGTGTGGGGGGGGGGGGGGGGGGGGGGGTCTGATCTCTTTTCTTGAAAATATCACGTTGTTTTTTTTTTTTTTCATGACAAGATAGTATGTAGATTATTTTTTGTCCTCTTCTTGAAAATATCATATAAAATATATTTAAAATTTTTATAAAAATTTAAAAAATAAAAAAATATGAAAGTGAATACAACTTTCAAAGATATTTTTGAATTTTAAATTTTAATTAGTGAGATTAATGATGTTATTTATAAAAAAATATTTTATAATATACTTATTTTTATAAAATATATTAAAAATTAAAGTAAAATAAAAAAAATTTAAGATGAATCTAAATTTAAACCTATAATTGATGAAAATTTTATCTTTTTAACTTTTAATTGGTGATATTAATTACTACCATCATACAGTACAAGAAAAGGATGATGACCCCACATCGCTCCTAGTCCTAGCTATAGCTAACAATAATCCGTGTGTATTGGGCCACGTACCATTGGCCTCCGTGTCGCTGACCATCGGAGAGACGATGCACTAGTTAGTGGGGTACGCACGTTTGCATCATTTCCACGCGAAGGAATTGTAACGTTGAGTAAATGGGGTTAACGTTATGCATCACTCATGATCTGCTCAATCATTATTCGGCAACTAGCTGTTTAAAAACGGGTGCTTCCATCTGATCTTGCACCAAATTATCCTAGGAATATATACATATGCTTGCTGTTCATGGATAAAAGTAACGGAGCAAATGATTAAATCTTTGGCCCCAAGATACGTATTTACGTAATTAAGCTTTACATTTTAAGGAGTAATTGGGTGTTTGATTATTCTTTTTTATCTTTTTTTTCTCAATTTTAAAAAAAGGAAGAGATCTTATAACCCTATTTGGTATGTATATCTTAACTTTTAGGGAGATACTTTACTCCCGTGTAAATCTTCCTCAACAAAAAAATAATACCAGATCATTTTTTAAAAAAAAAAACTCTCTCCCACTCGCGACCCCCTCCCCTCCCCCGCATCTCTCCTTCTCTCCGGCTTCCCCCCCTGCGCATCCCCCTCTCCCCTCCTGCTGCAGCCCCACCCTGCGCAATCCCCCTCCCCCCCCCCCTCCGCCTCTGGCTACCCCCCCTGCGCAGCAGCCCCCTCCCCTCCCTCCGGCACTGGCTCCCCCCCATGCGTAGCATCCCCCTTCCCCCTCCGGCACCGGCTCCCCCCCTGCGCAGAAGCCCCCTGGCGCCCCCTGCGGCCCCCTCCCCTCCCCCCGATGGTGCCCCCCGACGGCGGCCCCCTCCTCTCCCCTCCCTCCCCGGTGCCCCCTGCAACCCCCTCCCCTCCCCCCGACTGCGTCCCCCTCCCCTCCCTCGGCAGCTCCCCCCGCCCTGCGGCGCCCTCCCCTCCACCGGCGGCTCCCCCCCTCTTCTGCTCTCTCTCTCTGTCCCACTCTCCGTCCTCTCTCTCTCTCTCTCTCTCTCTCCACGGCACCCTCCCCTCCCGACGTCCGGCTTCCCCCTCCCCCCTGCGGCGCCCTCCCCTCCACCGACGGCTTCCCCCTACCCCTGCGGCACCCTCCCCTCGCCCCGACGGCGGCCCCTCAACCCTGTGGCGCCCTCCCCGACGGCGGCCCCCTCCCCTCGATGGCGCCCCTCCCCTCCCCCCGACGGTGGCCCCCTCCCCTCCTCCGGCAGCTCCCCCCGCCCTGCGGCGCCCTCCCCTCCCCCGACAACTCCCCCCTCTTCTGCTCTCTCTCTCTCTCTCTCTCCAACTGACGGAGGTGACAAGCACATCTACACAAATTTTAAAATTTACACACTGCTGCCAAACAGAAAGTTTTAGTTTTATCAATTTTAAATTTTAAGTAAAAAATTATGTTAACACAAATTATTAGATAGAAATAGATTTAAAAAAAAAACTGCTCCCAAACATCTCATAAATAAGTCAATCTATACTTACGTTTAAACGAAATGCAGGTACAATTTATAGTCGCGCGGGTAAACGTCACGTTTTCAAAACGTGACAAAAAAATATAACCGAAGATTTTAACTATGTTCCTTGAATTTATACCTGCGTTTCAAGAACGTAGGTAAAAGTCAATTTTATTATAACGTCCTTTCCGGGGGAGGCCTCTTGTCTTGCGATTTGGCCTTGCTTAGCATTACTCTCGCATATCTGGGAGGAGGTTGCGAAGACCTCCTTTGATGGCTGGCCGCAGGTGAGACACGTATGTGGTGGCGATGAGGCCTACGTATTTGAAATGACTAGACTGAACGATGTAGTGGCCGGAGCAGCAGGAGTTCCGGGACACGGAATCAAGAAGGGACGCATATATATGCTGATGGTATATCCGGCCGTGATGGCGCATTTGAAATATCGAAAGAACATGGGGGATCGGATTATGGGGTAGCTGGGACATGTGGCCAGATTTAGTATACTTTTTTTACTTCACCTGCGTTTGTTGATGAGCTATATGAGCTTATATTATATCAGGCACGACATACCACTATGCACAATCCAGTTCTAAAAAGTTTAGGATACAATATATCGATATTGACACGAAATTATTTTTATTAATTAGTAAGAGGTGAATATTATTGGCTCTGTTAGGGTTGAAGAGGAACAATTAGCTTTTGGAGGAGGTTGGTATAACAATCTTAACTGATGCATGGTTGGATACAACATCGATGTTGGGATGTAAAATATTGGTTTTTCTTAATTAGTAAGTTGATTTCTATAGTTTGTCCAGACAGAGTAGTAAAGTTCTTCAAACCTGTAGCTAAGACGTGAAGGAAAGAGAGTAAAGAGAGTGGACATATAAGAGTCACAGCACAGAGCATTGTCCATATATACATATCGACTTCTTGGAAAAGCCAGAGATACACCCAACTGTTATTCCATCTGGTAGGCCAGGTCAAAGAGGAGTGGATCAGAGCCACCTTAATTATTACATGATCCTGCACACACATCACTCTAGAATTTTTCCACCCTTGATAATATATATATATATGATAGTGGTACATGTGGGAGCATGCATGCATGCATTCACGGTGGACTTGATCTGTGTTGTCTAACTCTAGTTCCGTGGTCCGCCGCCGGGCTTGGCCGCGGCATCATGGGCGGGGATCACTTGGCCATTCGGGCAGCAGTTGAGGAGGCAGAAGCCGCGTTGGATCCAGCAGCAGGGGCATCGGCGAACTTGCTTGCTGTCGCCCACCCCAGCAGTACTACCTTCAGCTCCAGCAGGGGTTGCCCACCTCGCCTCCGAACCTGCACGCAGTGGCCGTGCGTGATCTTTCTCAAGCTGAATATATATATATATATATATATATATATATAGAGAGAGAGAGAGAGAGAGAGAGAGAGAGAGAGAGAGAGAGAGGGATCTACTCACCAGTCAGCTGTTGTTGCTGGGTGGCGGCCGCCGCGGCCACAACCGGTGATGGGACAGAGTAGAGGAGGGCAACCACGAGGAGACCAAGCAGCACCACCACCGGCACACCTTTGGGAGCCATATCCCTCCTTAATTATTCTCCGCTACCTGGTGTTAACTGTGAAGCGGGCAAGCTGAGAGAGAGAGAGAGAGAGAGAGAGAGAGAGAGAGAGAGAGAGAGAGAGACGAAGTGGGAGTGAGAAGGTTTGTTCGAGGCCCCCTCAGATGGGATGATCTGTGTTTATAGCTGGTGAGCTGGGGCTCTGGGCTCGGAAGCTGCATGCAGGGGGGGTGCATGCATGCATGGGCGGCAGATCGATCGAGTTGCAATATATCGTTGGGTGGCAAGCTCTGGGCCACTAATTGATTTCTGCCCACCAAATTTGACTCGACGACTTGGGCACACATGTCGCCTTCGTCCTGACCCCCTTCATCCTCTGAAATATATTTGAAATGAGTGATGTTAGGTACCCCGTCCCTATTATGAGATTAATTAAGACTCCTAATTAGACACCTATATATCCACCATATATATATATATATATATATATATATATAATATGTATAGATCGGTGTCCATGGCCATGTGACACATTACTGCACTTCTAAAAAATTCAAGAGGCCGGATGTACACCTGGGGAATATATATATAGTACGTCCTCGATCGGAAAACGAGAACCAACGTAAAAAACATCTAGTGGGGGCGGTAGCTGGAGAATAACTTAACACACCTGATCCAATTCTTTTTTTTTGTCTGGATAGTTGCCATGATCACTGGGGAATATATATATATAGTCTCGGAAAATGGAAGCCAATCAAACTGATCTAGTGGGTGTGAGGGCGGAATGAATTTGGAAGGGCTTGAAAAATGGGGAGACACATCGATCGATCGTCACTGCATGTCGGGGGGGGGGGGATAAAGCAATATTGTTTGATAGTATAGATCGACGAGGAATGCAGTGGATCATGAGGAGGAGGAGGAGGAGCATGAGCTGGTGGTTAATTACAGACGCTGACGGCAAAGAAATCAACGTGGATCATGAAATTAAGATGCAGCGAGGGGGACGAAGATGGCGGTCCCATTAATTAATGAGGCTTAATTAATTTAATTATTTCCTGCTCATCTCATTCCATGCGACAAGAACAAGGTAGTATTGGATTGCTATCCCCACCAGTGGTCGAGTCAAATTTGGCGAGCAAACAAAGTAAGGGGGCGAGCAAAGTGGGCGGGTGGGGGTCCGCTGGCTGTTTCTCTCGTTGCAACTTGCGGCGGTGGCGACCCCCCTCCCTTTTCATGCCATATATATATATATGATGATACAACACCTACTCTTTCCGGCCGAAAAGTCTCCTCCTCGTTGGCCACCGTCCACCTCCAGTCCAAGGAGGCAAAGATCACAGACCCCACCGGACACCAGCCTACATCCACAGCCTCTCCCATTTCCTCCTCGCCGGCCACTGTCTACCTTGAGTCCAAAGAGACAAAGATCACCGCCTCTGGATGTCGGCCCTCTCTGGCAGCCTGCATCTGCAGCTGCAACCCTGCTTTTGTGCCTCTTCCCTCTCATCCTCTTAGGTCGCCGTCGACCTCAAAGAAAAGACACATATCCATCGCTAAGTCGCCATAATATTACGACGTCTCAGAGATGGACTATTTTCATCGTTAACCTGTCACTAACTATATTTTATCGACGGAAATATTTTATCGTTAATCTCTCGTTAAATAGACACGGGTTAACGACAGATAATGCTGTCTCTAAGTGTAATTATTCGTCACTAATTTTTCTTCATTTAGCGATGGATTAGAAATGAACGTTTGTCCATCAGCTATCTCTATTCCATCTCAAAATTGAGACGGATTAGTGACAATGATCACCATCTCTAATATTTCGTCGTTAATTATTTGCTGCTCATCTCATCCATGAGACATATAGATTGGGTATCTATCCCCACCAGTACTGGTCGAGTCAAATTTGGCGAGCAAATTAAGTGGGGGGAGGGGGGGGCAAGCAGAGTGGGCTGGTGGGGGTTCACTGCCAGCCTTTCAGTGCTCCCACTGCGCCTACTTGTCTGCTGGCTGTTTCTCTCGTTGCAGCTTGCGGCGGTGGCGCCCCCCCCCCCGTTTCATGTCATATATATATATATATATATATATATACGCACTTATAAATATGATGATACTATCAAACACCTACTCTTTCCGGCCGAAAAGTCTTCACGCACGCCCCCCTCTGACGCCAACATGTAGCCGCAGCCTCTCCCTTCTCCTCCTCGTTAGCCACCGTCCACCTCCAGTCCAAGGAGGCAAGGATCGCAGAACCCGCCGGACACCATCCTACAACGACAACCTCTCCCATTTCCTCCTTGCCTGCCACTGTCTACCTCGAGTCCAAGGATATAAGGATCACCGCCTCTGGATGTAGTCCCTCTCTGGCCGCCCGCATCTGCAGCTGCAGCCCTGCCTCAATGCCTCTTCCCTCTCACCCTCTTCGGCCACGTGAGCCATGCGTATGTTTTTGGAGTTTTTTGACTTCCGAGGACGTGACTACTTAATTAGCTGCATGCCATTGGAGGGTGTGGTGGCCGCGCGGTTCTGACTGTCGGTGCTTGGCCACCAGAAGGGGGTGGAGGGGAAGGGGGGCACCCCGTTTGGTGAGAGGACTGTGATTGTGACTCCGACCGGTTCTTTTCCTCTGTATTATGTTGGGTTCGGACCAGAGATGGAGTTTCTTTTGAATCGAGCACCCTCGCGTTGTCATCGGTTGCGTCGGGTCTAATAAAAGAGCCGTAGATGATATAGGTTCTTCTTGAGCTCGACTTGTTGCACGTTGAAAGATTATTATTACATGATTTAAATCTCACTTTGGAAAGAGGTTAATTAGGTTATTCGTGGGTTAAGTAAATCTACTTACCTTAGTTCTGAATTAACTTAATTTTGATTCGATAGAAAGATAATTAACCTAAAAATAAAATACCATGTTAACTTTCTTTTATTCTAGTGTAATTTAGTAACAAGTGAGTTAACTCTTTAATCATGACAACCAAAATATCATAATTATCTTTTCTTCGTAATTTTTTAATATATATCTCTTCCTCTCTCTCTATTCTCTACTCTCTCACGTCACTCTCTCTCTCTCTCTCTCACACAAACATACATTAATTATGAGTTTAAGTATATATTTTAATTAAATTTTTTATTTTATTATAATTTAAATTATTTTAAATATATAATATAAATTAAATATATCATAAAAATAAATTTATTTTGATCAGTAATATCAATTATATAACTAATGAAAATTTAAAAGTCAAAAACAAAATTAATTATGAATTTGAAAAAGTCTAAAAAATATATCATAAAAATAAAAATATTTTTGATATAAAATATAATTAATCTCACTAATTAAAATTCAAAACACATATATGTCATTAATTATAGGCCAAAGTTACTATTCGTCTTAAAAAATATTTTATTTTATTTTTTTTAAATATTTTAATTATATTCTATAAATTAAATATACCATGAAATTTTTTTTGATGAATAACATCAATCAACTCACTCATTAAAACGTAAAAGTCAAAAACGACATTATTATCGGTTTAGATTATTATTCATCTTAAAAAATATTTTATTTAAAATTTGAAATATTCTTTATATATTTTATAAATTGAATATATCATGGAAATAAATTTTTGATAAAACATCGTTAATCTCATTAATTAAAATTTAAAAGTCACAAATATTTTTAAGAGTTACTATTTGTTTTAATATGTTTATTTTTAACTCATAAAAATATTTTCAAATAATTTTTATATGCTAAATATATCATTATAATAATAAATTTTTTGACAAAAACTATCATTAATATTATTAACTAAAAATTTAAAGATGATAACAGTTATAACAATTTTATGTTAAACATATTTTAACCAAGAAATGAGAGAGAGAGAGAGAGAGAGAGAGAGAGAGAGAGAGAGAGAGAGAGAGAGAGAGAGAGAGAGAGAGAGAGAGAGGGTGCATTTAATACTCTTTTAATGCCCTTAGCCCATTATAAACTCACCTATACGGGTGGGTTTCACAATATGGGGATAACTCATGATTAGCCCAGATACAAACCCAATTCATCTAAACTATCAACCAAAGCATAAAAGTGGTTAGTTTTGGGTTAACTTTGAGTTAACTCAATGCTAACCTAATACCAAAGAGGGGCTAAGTGTGTAACGAGTAAATATTTTTTTAATTTTAAAAAGTATGGAGAGTTAGGGACCCATCTCCTCCGACCGTCGATACAACTCAAACCTCGATCGGACGGTGTAAGAAAATCTTTAAAAAAAAGAGGGGGTCAAAAATTTTCTTCCCACCCGGCCAATTATAAGGGAGACTTTTTTTTGAATTTTTTAAATTATCCAATCAAGATTTGGATTGTATGTATGGACGGGTGAGACAGGTGCCACCTATTTATATATATATATATTTAAAAAAAATTATTTAATTGATGCACACCTCAGGTGTGTAATGATCTTGTGCAGCAAGACAAACTCTTTTTCTTTGATACATAGTACTTAGTTAATTAAGGATGGTTTACAAGGACTCCCTTCTAACTAAAGAAGGAGAATTCAGTGTCATGAGACTCCTCGTGAGTCCGAGGATGCTCACTTATATCGCATTTTCTTTTTTCAGAGAGATTGTTTTCAAATTTGAATTGATGACTGCCGATCACAACTAAATAATGTAAAAACTTATCATCCATTAATACATGACCAAACGTTATCACTATATCATCTTCCTTAATTATCATCAATCTGATTGGTCCGAAGATATATAACGGCACGCCAAGAAATAGCTCTATTGAGATTAACAGAGGAAGGTGAATGACCATTCGAACGTACGAGAGGATCCCCCCTTGGAACTCCTCCTACATTCTTCTATCATTAAAAGGTAGCGTTTGGAATATATGTTTGGGAGGAATTTTAGGGATTCGGATTATTGAAATTTTAACCGGCTTAAAAATATTTTCAAATTACTCAATATCTCATCAAATTTTAGAAAGATATGTTAAAAAAAGAGGAGAGCTCAAAATCTCCGAAAGTTGTATAAAAGACAATTTCTCCTCTCTTCGGAGATTTTGAAAAATTGTCTAGTTAAAATTATGTTATTTTATTTAATTAAAAATTTTAAAACTCTATTTTCACATAAATTATATAATTAATATCAAAATTTTAATTAATATAGTGAGATTATAAATTTTATATTATTAAATCTATTAATTTTATTAATTTTTATTATTTTATTTGAATTATCGGGACGGATCCAGTCTTAGTCGGGTTTTATATTTTTAAATAATGTCGGATCCGACTCGACCCTGCCCGACATAAGTCGGGCTCGGGTCGAACTCGGACCTTAATCTTGATAAGTCGGGTACGAACTGGGCTGACCAAAACTCGACCCGAGCCTGACCCATTGACAGTACCCGTTGACAGTCTTATACGCATGGGGAACATGACGAGGAGGAGCCGGTGCTTAATCAATTATATACGTCGACGGCAACCAAATGTGGATCATGAAAGATGCAGTTAGGGGGAAGAAGATGGCGTGCGGTCCCATATATGAAAGCTTAATTAATTTAATTATTAGCCTCTCATCTCATCCATGCGACACAAATAAGGCACTCGCAATTATATAATGATTGAGACTCTAATTTATTTTCCAAGCTTATTAGATAATGTTCTATCAAGTTTTTTGACGTATATTCTTTGAGAATTAAGCCTGTTGCATTGATATATTGATTGAGACTTGTACTGATATATGCACTATTTTTTAAAATACATGTGTAGATTTTAAATATCATTGATATTGTGATTGGTGTTTGTACTTATAATATTCAATCGAGTTGAAGTTCTATCCGTGGAACATATGGGACATCCAATAATATTGTCCCAATGTTACGTGTTTTTAATGATACTGCTCGTTATGTTCAGCAAGGTGGGGGGGAAAAGAAATGGTTAAGTTTATTGTAACTTTGAGAGTATGAATGTATATGTTTAATGTTGACATTGGAGTTTAGATGGAGTCTTTTGTTGATGTTGATGTGTTCGATGTGAGTGTATGAATGTACAAAAAAATATTACATGAATGAATGTACAGGTGTAATACAAGCACACAATGAGTATGTTAAAAAAAATAAAAGAACAAATTATCTACATTTTCTTAATTGAGACTATTTTTTATGTTTTTTAAAAAATTATGCTAATATTTTTTCCTACCATTTATACACTACTCGACAAAAAATAATATCTACGACCAAAGGTAATGCCTACATTTGTAAACACGTAAGCATATCCTCTTACATGTGTGCGTGTAAATAACTTTTTCTACGTTTCTTTTAGACTATTCTTACACTTAGCTGATCTATACCTAAGTTTCAATGAAGCGTAAGCATATACCTACGTCTTAAACGTAGGTAAAAATCAATCTTGTTGTATTGGCCTTTCCGGGGGAGGCCTCTTGTCTCGTGATTTGGCCTTGCCTAGCATTACTCTCGCACGTCTGGGAGGAGGCCGCGAAGTCCTCCTTTTGTAGCTGGCTGCAGGTGAGGCAAGCATGTGGCGACGAGGCCTACATACTTGAAATGACCTGACTGAACGATGCAGTGGTCGGAGCAGCAGGAGTTCCGGGATGCAGAGCATTACGCGGCATCAAAAATGGACGCATATATACTGATGGTATCCGGCCGTGATGGCACATTTGAAATATCGAAACAACATGCACGGGGGATCAGATTATGCATGCGGTAGCCGCGACATGTGGCCAGATTTAGTATACACGAACACTTCACCTTCGTTTGTTGATGATCTATATGAGCTTAATTATATATCATGCACGATATATAACACGCATATAAAATTCCAAAAAGTTTAGGATACAATATCGATATTGGGACGTAGAATATTGTTTTTCTTGATTAGTAAGGTGATTTCTATAAGTCTGTCCAGACAGAGTAGTGAAGTTCTCCAAACCAGCTACCGACGTGAAGAGAGAAAAGAGGGGGGCATATAATAGTCACAGCACAGAGCTAGCATTGTCCATATATATATATATATATATAGACTTCGATCTCATTAGAAAAGCCAGAGATGCACCCAACTTTTATTCCATCTGGTATATATATCCACCAGATATGCCAGTGGTACATGTGGGAGCATGCATGCATGCATGATGGACTTGATCTGTGTTGTCTAACTAGCTAGTTCCGTGGTCCGCCGCCGGGCTTGGCCGCGGCGTCATGGGCGGGGATCACTTGGCCATTCAGGCAGCAGTAGCGGACGCAGCGGCCCAGTACGGACCCGCAGCAGAGGCACCGGCGAATCTGCTTGCTGTCGCCCACCCCAGCAGTCCTACTACCTTCAGCTCCAGCACGGGTTCCCCACCTCGCCTCCGAACCTGCACGCAGTGGCCGTGCGTGATCTTTCTCAAGCTGAATATGTATATATATATAGAGAGAGAGAGAGAGAAAGAGAGATCTACTCACTGGTCAGCTGTTGTTGCTGGGTGGCGGCCGCCGCGGCCAGAACCGGTGATGGGTCTGAGAAGAGGAGGGCAACCACGAGGAGACCAACCAGCACCACCACCGGCACACCTTTGGAAGCCATATCCCTCCTTAAGTCTTCGCTAGCGGGCAGCAAAAGTGTATATATATATATATATATATAACGTACAGTAATTAGATTGAAATTAAGTAGACGACGAAGTGGGAGTGAGAAGGTTTGTTGGAAGACCCTCCGGATGGGATGGTCTCTATTTATAGCAGCTGGTGAGCTGGGGCTCTGGGCTCGGCAGCTGCAGAGGGGGGGGGGGGGGGTTTACATGCATGGACGGGAGATCGATCGAGTTGCAATGGATCGTTGGGTGCCCAGCTCTGGGCCACTAATTGCTTTCTGCTCACCAAATTTGACTCGACGATCGACTTGGGGACACAGTCGCGTTCGTCCCCACCCCCTTCATCTTCCTAAGCATATTTGAAATGAGTGATGTTAGATACTCGTCCCCAATAGTTATCTGTTGAGGACGGTTATCCATCTGGAACCAGATTGACTCACATCAAGATGGATGCATTACCGTCCGAGACGGATAATAAGAATTACCCATTTGAAATTGCCCCGCGCTCATGCATTCCACAGTCACTAACTACGTACATCATGTGACCATATTTTAATTTTCATTTTTCAAGACAATTAACTCTCGCTCTGTATTCACTGATCAACGCCCTTAAATTTTTGAAAATTAATTATCTTCGATACAAAAGCCAGAATGATTGATCGATCCTACTTCATGTCAAGGTGCTTCTTCGCAAATGAATTTATATATCACCGGCTTTCATAGGATTAATAATAATAATAATAATTATATATATATATATATGTCTTCCGATAAAATAAATTATATATGCGATAGAAAATATAAGGGTTAATTACAAGAATAATCCCCTTGCATACACAATTGTAGGGTTATTCACATTCCTCTGCAATCTGTTACGTAATCTTGGTTGATCTTTTACTAAATTTTGGTTGACCTTATACTCAACCATCAAAAAATAGTCCTACATAGCTAAGACAAAGTTTCTCAGCCGATAGCCGCAATATCTTTTTACGGTTCTACTGTACTATTTTTATCCTCTTTTGTCTCTTTTAAGTTTCTATCTTACAAAATAAAATCTCCATCGTTGATTTACGGTTAAACAACCAACTAATGAATGTGGGTGATAAATACCCACCATCAGTAGATATTTTAACTTCATCGTAAAACTTAGATATCCACCATCGATAGACATCTAATGGACACAAAAAACCTAACTGGAGGTGGGAGGCAAATGTAAAGAGAGAGAGAGAGAGAGAGATTTACCCAAGTCAAAGGGGGGTAATTGCCCCCCCTTTCCCCCTCCTGGCTCCCGCCAGTGAAGGCAAGGGTGGAGGAGGCGGAGGCAGAGGCGGAGGTGAAGGCGGCAAAGCTAGAGATTCCCGAGACCCCTTCCTTAGTTTCAGGTGCTGAATTAAGGGAAGTAATCCTCGTGACTTTCTAGAGAGGCCGTAATTTCCACTATAAATAGGAGATCCTAATCATCTCCTTCGATTGGAGGTGGACAGTAGCCATCAAGGAGGAGAATTGAAGGGAGAGGGTACGGGCCTGCCGGGCGACTAGCGAGGGGTCTAAGGGGGTTGAAAGGCCAAGGAGCAGGGGGCTGCGGGGCAGGGCGTGTGTCTCAGTGACATCAAATGTGGTAGTGTGGGTTTTAAGGTTCCATGGGCCAGTTATCTTGGCCCATGGAAATCGGTTTATCCGATTTAGTTTGATTTCTAGTAAATAAAAATCAAATCAAATCAATTTTTTAAAATTTAATTCAACTTTTAATCAAATCGAAATGTTTAAAATTTCAATCCCAACTGAATCAAATCAAATCTATGAATTGAGATTTGGATTACAAGTTAAACCCAAATTATGCTCATCTCTGAAACACGCGCATATGTACGTACATATTACACGTACATATACATATAAATATATGAACATCTGAGAGGTAGAGAGGTGCACTAGATAAAAGTCTTAGATGTCGGCACCATGACAAATAATCATGGGACAGCACTGTGTGAACATCTCCCATATATACAGTAATAATGAGGTCGAGAGTAGACGTCAGAACGGGATCTGTGAGAAGTCCTTTCTGCCGGAAAGAGTGCGTGCTTTGATAATAGACATGTGTACAAATGGGTGACTAATCTATTACATGAACCGAAGGGGGCGCCACCACCACAAGCTGCAACGAGATAACAGCCAGCGGACAAGTAGACGCAGTGGGAGCACTGAGAAAGACTGGTGGTGAACCCCACCCGCCCCCCACTTAATTTGCTCGCCAAATTTGACTCGACCACTGGTGGGGATAATAGCTACGCAATATATATATATATATTAGTACGTTGTTTGAGCTCCATGGATCGATGAGCAGCTAATAATTAAATTAATTAAGCTTTCATATATATACGTGGGACCGTCATCTTCTGTCCCATGCACGTACGTACATTTCTCATCTGACTATCGAATAATATTCCGTATCTCTCCCCCCCATCATGCAGTGACGATCTCGATCGATGTGTCTCCCCATTTTTCACGTCCTTCCAAATTACCTCCGCCCCCACACCCACTAGAGTTTGTTTGACTTCTACTCTCTCTCTCTCTCTCTCTCTCTCTCTCTCTCTCTCTCTCTCTCTCTCTCTCTCTCTCTCTCTCTCTCTCTCTCTCTCTCTCTCTCTCTCTCTCTCTATATATATATATATATATTCCCTAGTGATCATGACAACTGACCAGACAAAAAAGAATTGGATCAGAAGGTGCACTCTATTCTCTGACTCCATTAGATTTAAGAGTAATGCTCCGTGCACTCGTCCCACTAATTATATCTATCAGTATAATTAGTGTAATACTTAATATATATGTTTTAAATTTTATTTTGAGTAATTTTCACGTCTGATTAAATTGATGTGTCGGCTACGTCACCGGATGACGTGATGTGTAAGTCAATTAAATAAAAAAGTTTTAACCATGTGAATAGTGAAATTGAGTCCATTTCAATATTCACGGAGTAATAAATTTAGATTTAATTAACCCTCACGTCACGTCATTCGGTGACGACCGACACATCAGCCTAATTAGATATGAAAATTACTCAAAAAAAATTTTAAAAAAAATATTAAATGTTATACTAATTACACTGATGAATGTAATTAGTGAATTAGGTGCACAGAGCATTACTCTAGATTTAAATGTTGGATGAGGATGTGATTAAATTGTTAATAAAAAAACTCAAGAGAGACTTATAATTTACAAAGTGAGATGACTTATTCGCATCAAGGGGATAGGTGCGAGGAGGGCATGGGAAACCCGTCGCTCTCTCTCTCGTCGACTTTTAATAACCCAATCAGTTATCGAATCGGGACTAAAGAGATCTAGTTTGCACTCGTGAGAATTGTGCGCCTTTTCGAAGATTTAGTGTGCGACCAGCGAATCCCGTTCTTCCACTTACTTATAATAACCCAGTAGTATGGGGGGGGGTCGCTTTTAAGAATGCTTATTGGTTACATCTTTGAATAATTGTGTATCCATTTATATATATATCGTGGTGCAATTTTAATTATGTGAATCAATTTTATAGAAAATGGAGGGGTGGATCATTTCTATCAATGCCTAGTTAGATCTTCCGTTCTACAACTCTATTTTTAACGAGAACTCTTAGGCCCGCTTTGATAGCGGGGTGGTCGGCCGATTGCTGAGAACCGGGGAGAGAGAAACCCCGGCAGGACCCGTCTCCCCCTCACACAAAAGGGGCTAATCGAGGGCGGTTACCGTGCTATACCTTCCGGGGTCGAGCACGGTAATCGTTCTCGGTTAACAAACACGGCCTTATTTATTTGACACAACAATCGGACGTCATTACGACGTGTCGTTTACGGGAAACACCCTAATTAACTCTTAGGTGGAATAAATTAATCTACTCCGATTAAGATTAAGAGTCGAGTGGCCGACCACTCCGGATAGGTCGACCGCCCTTAACCTATCTGTTATCGACTCGCCCCAAGAGCCTTGATGTCATGTGATCATTAACCTTGTTCTCTGAGTAATATTTCTCTCTTTTTTATTTCCCTCCTATCTGCCCGTCACATATTGTGTCGGCAAACAAATCTTATCGAGATATGCCTTCTACCAACCGATACTTTTGCAGCTTCCTAATGATATTGTGTATTGTTCAATGCTATAGAGGATCGCCTGTGCTAATTATTCGATCTTTTGCCATGAGACATCTAATCGAGGTATGCCTTCTACCAACTGATGCTTCTGCAGTTTCTTAATCATTACTGTGGATGAACCCTGCGCGATAGTGCGGTGATTCACCTCTTCCCCTTTCTTGGGGGAGGGCGCGGCTTCTACCCGTGCCTCCGTCGTGTGGTGCAAATTTTTTCACGTTTATCCCCCCTCCCTCCCCTTAAAAAAATTTTAAAAAATCGCACTGTGGATGGGATAACATATTATTCAATGTCAATAATATGTTTTTTTGGTAGTGATTTAGACTTGACTAGAGTTGCTATCACTGACAATGCATCTATCACACTAAAATGCTATTGAGTTACCGTCGTTGGATAGTTGACTAATGTTTAGTATATTATACTTCAGTCGTTTGGCGAGCAATACTTTGTTGATTTGTCATGTCTTGCTAGCGCCTACTACTCCGATTCCTATCACTTTCTGATGCAGGAAAGAAACGCTTCACCCTATCAATTTAATCTGAGCTCTCATGGGCCTTTGACCAAACATATAACAGGCGATAAATCTCTGTTAGAGAACATAATTCAATATAACATGTAAACTTATTTCACATGCACTACTTCTTAGTGTTACGTACCACTGTAAATAACATGATTCAAACCTTCAATGATTTAATCTCACAATAATTGGTGGCTCAAGAATCTGTATTACAGGGCTATCTCCCTTCTGTCAAGCATGTAAATCAACTCACCCGGAGCATGGGGTGTGAGTTTAACAGTATGGATCAATATCTGAAAGAGTCTCCCGACCAAGCAACCTCGAACATATCAGTTTGCAATTTTCAAATGAACCATACCTGCTCTGGGAACCTTGTAGTGCTGCTAAGCCATCATTAGCTTGAACTTATTAATGGCCCACATATGAACAGTTAAAATCTGCCGTTCATACTGGTTCACAAGTCTGGCGAACAGTAGAAGAGGGAAGTCACCTGCAGCAACCTGGTTGCCCGTGGGTGGCTGCGCATGATGCAGAACCGAGCGGACGAGAGCGGGCCTAGCCAAATCTGAGTCGTGAGATGCTCCTCTCACTGAATAGCTTGAGGATGATCGACGTGCCAATGGCTGCTCTGTTCGCAAGGGACGGGCCAGCGGCAGTTGTAGGGTTCGCGTCTGCTCCGGCAGTGGGTGGAGGGGAAGGTCGGCAGCGGTGCATACGCCTGGAAGGAGGCCGTTCGCGGGGCAGCGGCGGTGTCTGGGGCAGCGCCAGTGGTGTGCGGCAGGAGTCCCCCGCAGACGACGATGGTGGCGTTCGCTGCGTCGACGGCGGGGCCGGTGAGGGCAGAACGGGCTGGTGGCTCGTGGATCTCGGTGGACAACGAGAACAATCGAAATCAAATAAAAGGAAGTAAGGAAATGGGGTTTTCGGCTTCCGCCAGAAAGAAGTTAGAAGGGTTTGGCCTCCGCCAGAAGAAGAAAAAGGGGGTTTGGCATCCCGTCAGGAGGCGAAAATACACAGACGTGTTTCACAAATTTTCTCTAACCATCGTCTAACCCTAATTAGGGTTAGCTTCTCTTATTTATAGAGAAACTCAATTACAAATAAACCCAATATTGTTCCAACTTTAACACCTACGACATCCAGGCTATTAAAATAAACAAAACAACATAATCGACGAAATAAATTCTAAACTAAAAATAGCCTATAAATTAACTGCGAAAATACAAGAAATAAAAAATAATCTTCAGGTTGGATGTCTTTGATGCTTTCACATAAATTAAAATGATTCTCCAAGAATTCGACGACTTGCTTCGCATCAATCTCCCCTGGTTCAAAAAAAATTCGACCTCGAATTTTGAAATGCCGAAGAGGCAGTGAAGTGAAGAGGGGAGCGTCTGGAGCATGCGTCACCGAACAGTCCACACAAATACTCAGATCAATAAGTTGGCAACGCCTCTGAATATGCATGTCAACACTGTACCCTATTGTATCAATATCAGTATGAGCCATACGAAATTCCATATCAGCAACAATAACAGAACATGAACTTTGTGGACTTGCAATGGCTGATAATGAATCTAACTCAAATAAGATCTCTGAATGGATATCGCATGATGGGTGCCACGCTACTATATCACATGCAGAATGAACTGTCGGAACCACCACTAAAGATGACTCATGTGCAGTAGGCACCTCAAACACAATATCTGAAATCAAATCCAAGCCAGACTGAATAAATAACTCGTGATCCCACGAATCAAGAATCGGCTTTTGAAATGAGATCACATCAGAATGAAAATGAACATCTTCAAATATAGACTCATGAAATGTAGTAAACCCGGCTTCAATAAACAGAGAGTGATCCTGACGCGGCGGCGACGTGGAAGACGGATCGACGGCACTCCGAGACACGAACAGGACGGATAACTTGCTACCTCACGCAGCTCGGCCTCACGCCAGACGGTCTCACACCGGGCGACGCTCAATCCTCACAAAAGAAGAAGAGAGAGAAGGGAAAGGCAAGAGGGAGAACTCTCACACAAAAACAACACTTTATATATTTCATGCATTCATATGATACGTAACACACCAAGGGCCTCCTTATATAGGGAAAAGGCCATAACACTAATACCACCTAACTTCTATTAATTGGGTTTATACCCTAGCCTAACAAGACAAACCCACCAACCAATATTTGACTTGTGGGTTTTAACCAAATAAAATATAAAAATACACATGTGTTTATTTGACTTAGACTAGCCTAATAAGACAAAAGGAAAATACATGTACGAATACATGTATACACACAAATACATATACTCGAAGATATAAATACACACAAGTATAATTACTCAGTATGCCGGGTCTTCAATCGAGTCTCCGAGCCATAAGCTCGGTGCAGTCTGTGCGGTGCGGCGTCGGCTCCGAGTAATGGGCCCAGTAGTGGACCTGGTGTCCCCACCAACCCTCCCGGGGCGGCTGGAACTCGACTCCGTCGAGGAAGGGGGGACACTGCTGTGGTAGTGCTCCAGCAGATCTGGATCCAGGCGCTGGAGATCTTCCCGACTGATCCAGGAATCCTCAGAAGGTGGACGGTCCCGCCAGCGGACAAGGTAGCGCTGGTACACTCGGCTCCGTGTAGTGGTCACCTGCTCATCCAGTATCCTCTCAATGTGCTCGCGCGGTACTCTCGAGGCTGTGGGACGCACAGGGGTGGGCTCACTCTCAATGGGAGGAGAAGGCTCGAAAGGGTCACTAGGAATCGCTGTGGGTTCCTTATAGGCCACTAGGTCTGCCACATTAAAAGTCGAGCTAATCCCATATTCGGGAGGTAAGTCCACAACATAAGCATTGGAGCCAATCTTCCACAGAATTGGGAAGGGTCCATCACTACGGGCCTGCAACTTTTTAACGGCTCCCGAGGGGAGTCGTTCGGGTCGGACCCGTACCATAACCAAGTCACCTTCTTGAAATTCATGGTGACGCCTATGCGAATCAGCCAAATTTTTATAAGTCTCATTACTGAGGTTGATTTGCTTGCTAATCGACTCATGCAGACTCTTGACATGTTGTGCAAACTCCTCAGCGGACTTGGATGTTCTAGACTCGAGGGGAAGGGGAATGAGATCCACAGGTTTCCTAGGTTTGTAGCCATGCACGACCTCAAATGGACTCATTCCTATGGACCTATTGATGGAGCTGTTGTATGCAAATTCGACTCTGGGCAAAAGAAGGTCCCAAGTGCCGGGGTGATCCCCTACGAGACACCTCAACAGATTCCCTAAACTCCTATTGACGACCTCAGTTTGCCCATCAGTTTGGGGATGATAGGCAGTGGAAAACTTCAGTTTGGTGCCAACTAGGTGCCAAAGTGTCTTCCAAAAATAGCTAGTGAACCGGACATCCCGGTCAGACACGATGGTTTGGGGAAGACCATGCAGACGGACGACTTCATCGAAGAATAAGTGGGCTACTCTAGATGCATCAGATGTTTTGGAACATGCAATGAAGTGGGCCATCTTAGAGAACCGATCAACTACCACAAAGATGGAGTCATGTTTATGAGCGGTACGAGGTAGACCAAGGATGAAGTCCATGCTGATGTCAACCCAAGGTCTATCAGGAATGGGGAGAGGAGTGTAGAGACCAGTGTTTTGTTTGACCTGCTTGGCCATAGTGCATGTCCGACACTGGGCTACAATCTTGGCCACATCCTTCTTCAGGCCAGGCCAATAAAAATGCTCCTCCACAGAATGGATGGTTTTGTTGCGGCCAAAGTGACCAGCAAGACCTCCAGCATGTATTTCCCAAATCAAAAAATCCCGAACAGAAGTCCTCGGGACACAGAGTTGCTGCCCTCGAAATAGAAAACCATCCTGGAGTAGATAGTCAGAAAAGGCTGCCGAGGGTCCAGCAGATAAGGCAGAGTGGGCAGGGCCAAAATCAGGACACTCTCCATAGAGCTCCTTCATGCGGTCGAATCCAGTGACCTCTACCCGAACAGTGGAAAGAAGGGAGACCCTTCGACTCAAGGCGTCGGCCACCCTATTTTCTTTTCCAACCTTATGTTTTAGGACAAATGTGAAAGACTGGAGAAATTCTACCCACCGACCATGCATGCCTTGGGTTTAAGCTCTTCTGAGAGCTAAGGAATTTCAGAGCCTCGTGGTCCGAATATAAGACAAACTCTTGAGGTAAGAGATAGTGTCTCCAGTGTTTGAGGGCTTGGACCACGGCATAGAACTCCTTATCATATGTGGAGTATCGAAGCTTTGCATCAGAAAGCTTCTCCCTGAAATAAGCCACAGGGTGGCTTTCCTGGCTAAGTACTCCTCCTATTCCTACGCCCGATGCATCACAGGATATCTCGAAGACTTTGGAAAAGTCTGGCAGGCGGAGGACAGGGGCTTTGGTCATAAGCTCCTTTATGGCAAGAAAAGCATGTGAGGCGGCTTGGGTCCACTCAAAATTCCCTTTACAGATGCAGTATGTAATGGGTGCCATAATGGTGCTAAAACTCTTTATGAAGCGTCTGTAAAAGGTGGCTAGCCCATGAAAACTTCGAACGTCGTGGACGTTTTGGGGCTCAGGCCAGTCGACCATAGCTTGGACCTTGGATTGGTCCACAGATACTCCGTGACTCGAAACCACAAATCCGAGAAAACTAACCCGGTCGGTCATGAATTCACATTTCCTAAGGTTGACATACAGGGTTTCTCTCCTCAAAGTTTGGCAGACTTCCCTCAAATGATGGATGTGGTCCTGAGGATTGTGGCTATAGATGAGAATGTCGTCAAAGTAGACGACAACAAAGCGACCAATAAGGGGACGAAGGGCTTCTGTCATAAGTCTCATGAAAGTGCTGGGGGCATTGGATAGCCCGAACGGCATGACGAGCCATTCATACAGACCTTCTTTTGTTTTGAAGGCCGTCTTCCACTCATCCCCTGGTCGGATTCGGACCTGGTGGTAGCCACTTTTCAAGTCAATCTTGGAAAAGATGGTGGCCCCACTCATCATGTCAAGCATGTCATCTAGGCGAGGAATGGGAAACCTATACTTGACAGTGATCTTGTTGATGGCGCGGCTGTCAACACACATCCGCCAGGTGCCATCTTTCTTGGGTGTGAGTAAAGCAGGGACAGCACACGGGCTCTTGCTCACCCTGAGGAAACCTTTTTGGATAAGGTCCTCGACAATCCTTTGGAGCTCAGCATGCTCCCTGGGGTTCAACCGGTAATGGGGGAGGTTGGGGAGGGTGGACCCGGGGACAAGGTCGATAGCGTGTTGTACATCACGCATGGGAGGGAGTTTAGAGGGCAAGTCCTCGGGGAAAATATCTTCGAAGTCCTGCAAGACTGTCTGGACTTCGGGTGGAACTGAGACTCGGGACTCCTTAGGTGTGATGGTGATGACAACAGCCCAAACAGGGGCACCCTCGGCAACCTCTCTATTCAGCTCACGGACACCTATGAAGCTAAGGCGCCTAACAGGGTCATGACTAACCTTGGGGGCCTTAGGAACGGGCGTGATAGGTGTAGGGGAATAGGGAATGAGAAGTTTCCCTTCATTAGGAGTTTGGGGACTCTCCGGAACCTTGGGGGTCCCGGTGGGGGTGGAGGAGGTGGAGCTCTTACCCGGAGTAGAAGTGGGACTCTTACCCGAGGTCACCTTTGGGGGTGTCGGGTACAACTGGATCTTCTTCCCATTGTGGGAGAAGGAACATTGGTTGGATCGACCGAAAGTTGTGAGGTCTACATCATAGATCCACGGTCGTCCTAGGATGATGCTTCCGACCTTCATAGGCACTACATCGCACAAAATCTGTCCTTGGTAGGACTGGAATTGGATGGGAATGACACATGTAGTGGTGACTGGGATCGAAGTGTCGTCAACCCAAGCCACGTTGTAGGGCCTAGGATGAGGGTGTGTAGGTAGACCTAGACGGGAGACAAAGTCTGAAGAGACCGCATTGATACAACTCCCATTGTCAAAGATCACCTTGCAGGGTTGGGTTTTCACCATGATGTAGGTTTGGAAGATGGAGCTTCGACGCCAGTCGTCCTCCTGGGGGTGTGTTAGGATGCAGCGAACTACACCTAGTCTACCCTGGCTAGAGCTCTCGGCAATATCTCCCACTTGCATGTATTCGACATGCGTTTCATCAAACCCTGCATCCATTTCCTCAAACTGGGCTATGAGGTCAGGATCGGCCATATATCTCTCAGTGTCTTCTCCTTCCTGAGGTGGAGACTCCATAGGCTGAGGGTCGGCGATGACCAAGGCTCGGGTGGGGCAGTTGGTGGCAATGTGCCCTAGGTTGTGGCACCTAAAACAACGGACTCCTGAGATGGGGGCTGGTTGGGAAGTGCCAGGGGCGGGTCCCTTTCCTTTGTCATCCCTTTTATCAATCGGTGGAGTATACTCCAGCCTGGGCAATGCAGCGGGTGCAGGTAAGGGGTTCCTTGTGAAAGGAACGGTAGGGGCAACGACCCGTAGCGGGGTAGCCGCAGGGGCATAAGAAGTGGAGGGGCCAACTCTCTCGGTGTAACGGACCATGGGGTTCCGAGACTCAGGTTGGCGGTAGGTGGGAACCCGAGGTGGGGCCACTCTTTGAAATCGCTCAACATCTTGGGCAACCTGGTAGGCGTGCTCGAGGGTGTTGACCTCTCGCAAGAAAAGCTCCCGTTGGATGCTCTCGTGTAGGCCAGCCCTAAATCGAGAGAGAGTTACAGAGGCGTCTTCCATGACTTGGCTCCGAAGGAAGAAGTCATCGAATTTGGCGATGTACTCGTCCACGGACTTTCCATCTTGGGTGAGTTTCTGCCACTGGTCTAGAAGACGCTGATGGTAGGAGGGTGGCAGGTATTTCTCCCTCAGTTTCTCCTTCATTTCTTCCCATGTGTTTATGGGTTCCTCTCGTCTCCTGGCTAGGAGATTCTCCACATTACACCAGTAGGTCTTGGCTTGACCCAAGAGTTTCATTTTGACAAACCTCACCCTAGTGGCAGGGGCCATGCGGTGATGCCAATCAAAATATTGATCCATCCCGGCCTCCCACTCAAGGTATTTGGCTGGTGTGAGGGACCCATCGAAACTGGGAGCGTCAATTTTGACGTTCCGTAGGATGATCTCCTCATCATCGTAGTCCCTCCTTCGAGGTGTACGATCCTCTTGTTCTCTACCTTGGGGAGCCTGATTCGGGCGGGCTTGCTCTCTATCCTCCCTAGAATTGGCTACGGGATTGCCGTGGCCATTCACTCGTCCTTCCTCTCCCTTTAGTCGATCCTCTAAGGCTCGGATCCTCTCATCTAGCGCTGCTCGTAGTTGGCCTATGTATTCTTCAAAATGGGTCAGAAGGTTATGCTCGAGCTGAGCCAACATAGCACTCACGCTCTTCTGATCCATCGTTGGTTGTAGTGTTGAAGGGCGCTCTAGACGGCCAGATGAATTCCTAGACCAACGTGGCATGCACGACCTCGGACCTAGATGATGCAGTCCTGGGACCGATAATTAGCAAGCTATGACCCAAATTTTGTTGGCTAATTGGCAAAGGGCCAATTTGAAGGGACCGGTCAGGGGAAGTTGCTCGCCCGTAGGTGAAGTAGTTGTGGAACTACCTCCTGTCAGTTAGGGTGCCCTAATGTGACAGTCTAGGGCCTAAAGGATAGGTGCAAGCAAGCACTCTCTCACCGTCCACAGCGATGCACTCAGAAGACTGGCTGCATGGATCGGGCCCTCTCTTACTTCGTCGCGCGGCAATTGAAAAGATATTAAATGAGCAAGTTTGGAGCACGTACCTAGCTGACTGAAAAGTCTAGCTCCGACCGGAGACGAGGGCGAGCGGGGACGTGCGGGCCCGCACGGCGTCGACGAAGCTTGAGTGGTTACAAAGCATTCACTTCACGCAGGGAGGATTGAATTATTACAAGACCACTTTAAAATTTCCCACGCAGGGGAACAAATCACTCCGGACTTTCTCCGTGCAAGGAGACTTAGGGACACCCTCTCCGTGAGTTACGGACTGTGTGTCAGCGATCAGACGACTCAACCGTTGATCGAGCCGAGATTGTGGACTTCGGGTGCCGCATTAAATAAGTTAAATAGATATATAATAAAATATATATAAGATTATATATATCTCAAACATATATATATACCTAACTATTTTTTTAAAAACCTCTCTTTTCAACCATTACCCGCGTTTCTCACGCGGTTGGTGAGTCGACGGACTGGCAGGCGGCCAAACGTGGGTGAGCTGCAGGGTCTGGTGGGCGCGGTCAACGCGCTAAGGAGACCCGGCAGGGCAGGCACTGACGCGAGCAGGCCCGGGCGCGTCTGCAGGCGCGGGCGCGCAGGGCGGCAGGGGCCGCAGGCGGCTGTGGGCGCGGGTGGCCTGGCAGGCGGGCGAGCGGGCGCGTGGGGCAGGCGGCCGGTTGCGCGTGGCCGGGCGCAGCTCGGGTGCAGCTGGCCGCGAGCCAGGGGCGGGGGCGCCCGTTGGCACGGACGCGTGGGTGCAGATGGGTGGCGGAGCGGGCGCGGCCGGGCGCGCGCTCGGGCACGGGCCAGGGGGCGCGGGGCGCCTGCTGGCACGGTCGCGTGGGCGAGCGCTCACGCGAGCGGCAGGGCGTGGCCGGCAGGGGCGGACCTCGGGCGCGCGGGGGCGTGGGGCCGGCGTGGCCGGGCGCGCAGGGCACGGGGCCGGGGGCGGGCCGGGCGCGGGCGCAGGGCACGGGGCCGGGGGTGGGCAGGGCGCGGGCGCAGGGCACGGGGCCGGGGGCCGCTGCAGGCGAGGCGGGCGGCGGGCGCGGTGGCTGGGCACAGTGGCGAGCGGCGGGGAGCCCCTGGCCGTTGCGGCCGGGAGGGTTTGAATGGGGGGGGCACGGGCGACGATGCTGCCCCCCGCGAACCCACTTTTTCTGGTTTTTTTTTTTCAATTTGAGAGAGAGCACAGAGAGAGAGAGAGAACGGGAGAGGGGAAAAAAAGAATTTTTTTCTTTCTGTTTTTTTTTCTTTTCTTCTTCCCAACCGTAGGCCTCTTCTGATATATATATTTTTGTCTATATATATATATATATATATATATATATATATATATATATATATATATATATTTCACTTCTAACGATCTAGAGAGAGAAAGAGAGAGAGACGTCGGAGACGTCGGGTTGACGGAGGCGCTGTTTGTTGGGCTCTGATACCAATTTGACGCGGCGGCGACGTGGAAGACGGATCGACGGCACTCCGAGACACGAACAGGACGGATAACTTGCTACCTCACGCAGCTCGGCCTCACGCCGGACGGTCTCACACCGGGCGACGCTCAATCCTCACAAAAGGAGAAGAGAGAGAAGGGAAAGGCAAGAGGGAGAACTCTCACACAAAAACAACACTTTATATATTTCATGCATTCATATGATACGTAACACACCAAGGGCCTCCTTATATAGGGAAAAGGCCATAACACTAATACCACCTAACTTCTATTAATTGGGTTTATACCATAGCCTAACAAGACAAACCCACCAACCAATATTTGACTTGTGGGTTTTAACCAAATAAAATATAAAAATACACGTGTTTATTTGACTTAGACTAGCCTAATAAGACAAAAGGAAAATACATGTACGAATACATGTATACACACAAATACATATACTCAAAGATATAAATACACACAAGTATAATTACTCAGTATGCCGGGTCTTCAATCGAGTCTCCGAGCCATAAGCTCGGTGCAGTCTGTGCGGTGCGGCGTCGGCTCCGAGTAATGGGCCCAGTAGTGGACCTGGTGTCCCCACCAGATCCCATGAATCAATAGTCTGTGAAGTAGCATACTGACTATCAGTAATCTCTGCTGTAGATAAAATAATATCTGGGGCGTGATCAACCAAAGGGAGTTGTTTCTCATTCAATGCTTCTTTTGATTGACATTCAGGACCTTTGTGCATATTGTTTCTTTGCGGATGAGATAGCAATAGATTATGAAAAATAAACTCACCCGGCAAGGTATCATGTCTCAAAGTGCATGTTTTTCTTTCTGAATCAATAACAGCACTTCTTTCTTCTAACCACCTTCTTCCTAAAATAATGAATGAGTCAGCCATTGACCCAATGTCACACCAAGCTCCATCATCATACGTCACTGTTTTGAATTTCTTACAGAACTCCACAAATACACGGTCACCCTCAATAACAATTTCTCCGGTCTTGTCAAGTGACTTAACAATATCAGGTGAAATCCAATTCTTATCTTCCGACTCATGTACATAAATTTCTGTTCGTTGTCCATTAGGTAAATATGCAGTAAAAATAATCGGAAGAGGAAGCATACCGATTACAAAAAATTAAGACCTCAACTTATAAAAATAAGTTGATTCCCTTAAGCTCTGATACCAAATCTGATGCAGGACAGAAACGCTTCACCCTATCAATTTAATCTGAGCTCTCATGGGCCTTTGACCAAACATATAACAGGCGATAAATCTCTGCTAGAGAACATAATTCAATGTAACATGTAAACTTATTTCACATGCACTACTTCTTAGTGTTACGTACCACTGTAAATAACATGATTCAAACCTTCAATGATTTAATCTCACAATAATTGGTGGCTCAAGAATCTGTATTATAGGGCTATCTCCCTTCTGTCAAGCATGTAAATCAACTCACTCGGAGCATGGGGTGTGGGTTTAACAGTATGGATCAATATCTGAAAGAGTCTCCCGACCAAGCAACCTCGAACATATCAGTTTGCAATTTTCAAATGAACCATACCTGCTCTGGGAACCTTGTAGTGCTGCTAAGCCATCATTAGCTTGAACTTATTAATGGCCCACATATGAACAGTTAAAATCTGCCGTTCATACTGGTTCACAAGTCTGGCGAACAGTAGAAGAGGGAAGTCACCTGCAGCAACCTGGTTGCCCGTGGGTGGCTGCGCATGATGCAGAACCGAGCGGACGAGAGCGGGCCTAGCCAAATCTGAGTCGTGAGATGCTCCTCTCACTGAATAGCTTGAGGATGATCGACGTGCCAATGGCTGCTCTGTTCGCAAGGGACGGGCCAGCGGCAGTTGTAGGGTTCGCGTCTGCTCCGGCAGTGGGTGGAGGGGAAGGCCGGCAGCGGTGCATACGCCTGGAAGGAGGCCGTTCGCGGGGCAGCGGCGGTGTCTGGGGCAGCGCCGGTGGTGTGCGGCAGGAGTCCCCCGCGGACGACGATGGTGGCGTTCGCTGCGTCGACGGCGGGGCCGGTGAGGGCAGAACGGGCTGGTGGCTCGTGGATCTCGGTGGACAACGAGAACAATCGAAATCAAATAAAAAGAAGTAAGGAAATGGGGGTTTCGGCTTCCGCCAGAAAGAAGTTAGAAGGGTTTGGCCTCCGCCAGAAGAAGAAAAAGGGGGTTTGGCATCCCGCCAGGAGGAGAAAATACACAGACATGTTTCACAAATTTTCTCTAACCATCGTCTAACCCTAATTAGGGTTAGCTTCTCTTATTTATAGAGAAACTCAATTACAAATAAACCCAATATTGTTCCAACTTTAACACCTACGACATCCAGGCTATTAAAATAAACAAAACAACATAATCGACGAAATAAATTCTAAACTAAAAATAGCCTATAAATTAACTGCAAAAATACAAGAAATAAAAAATAATCTTCAGGTTGGATGTCTTTGATGCTTTCACATAAATTAAAATGATTCTCCAAGAATTCGACGACTCGCTCCGCATCACTTTCCCTTTGAAATTGTCTCCAAAGGTCACTGTTCCTCCTTTTAGTTCCAAGCTAGCTAGTGAATTACGTTGACCAATCACCAGACATTGGTAGAGGATCGAACCACTCTTTCTCCGGACTACTTTGGGTGCTTGCAAGAGAATGAGTTCTCAAGTTTAGTGTTTAAGTACCCAAATTCGCTCGAGTCTTTTTTTCGTTAAGATCAAGTCGAGACAGGCAGAATACAAAACAAGTGACCATTTGAGATTTATGGCGCGGGCATTCATCACCGAGGTAGAAATAGCGATGAAATATTAAAGACGGCGATCGTTGTCGCTAAGCCGTCTCTATTCTAATGATGGACAAACATCTATTTCTGATCGATCGCTAAGCGAAGAAAAAATAGTGACGAATCTGTCGCTAACCCGTGTCTATTTAGAGAGGGACTAACGACAGAATATTTTCGTCAATAAAATGTAGTTAGTGACAGATTAACGACAAAAATAGTCCGTCTCTAAGATGTCGCAACATTGTGGCGGATTAGCGATGGATTTGTGCCTTTTCTTTGAGGTGGACTGCGGTCGAAGAGGATGAGAAGGGAGAGACACTGAGGCAGGGCTGCAACTGCAGATGCGGGCTACCATAGAGGGCCAACATCTAGAGGCAGTTATCCTTGCCCCCTTGGACTGGAGGTGGACGGTGGCCAGCGAGCAGAAGAAGGGAGAGGTTGCGGCTACAGGTTGGCGCAGTGGCGACAATCCTTTCCTCCTTAATTAGACGTCTAGAGGTGGATGGCTATAGGTGAGGAGGAGAAGCGAGAGGCTATAGTTGCGGGCAAGGCGGAGATCCTTGCCTCCCTCGTCGGACTGGAGGTGGACGGCAACCAGTAAAGAGGAGAAGGGAGAGGCTACGGACTTGCCAGGGCCACTAACGAGAGGCCAACGAGGGCTACAAGGGCGAGAGACCGATGACTGCGGGGCTAGGGGTGTGTGTGTCTCGACGACACCGAATGTGTTAGTGTGAGATTTGACGAAGGTTCAATGAAATTGACAAAAAATATTATGGCCCATAGAAATCTGTTTATCTTGTTTGGTTTGATTTTTAGAAAATGAAAATCGAATCAAACTGATTTTTTAAATTTCGATTCTAACTTTCAACCTGTTAGAATTATTTAAAATTTTAATCCAAATCAAATCGAATCAAAATTTTGAATTACGATTTAGATTACGAGTTAATTAAACTTAAATTATACTCATCCCTAACATATGTCTATATATATTATATTATTTAATGATAATAATGGAGTCGAGGGTCGACATCAGAAGGGGGCGTTCGTGAAGACTTTCCGGCCGGAAAGAGTACGTGAAACGGGGGGCGCCACCGCCGCAAGCTGCAACGAGAGAAACAGCCAGCAGACAAGTAGACGCAGTGGGAGCACTGAAATGGCCGGCAGTGAAACACCCCCCCCCCCCCCCACCACCACCACCACTTAATTTGCTCGCCAAATTTGACTCGAACACTGGTGGGGATGGCTGCGCAATATATATATGTGTGGCATGGATGAGATGAGCAGCTAATAATTAACTTAATTTAGCCTCATTCATTAGTGGGACTGCCATCTTATTCGTCCCCCTCGCTGCATCTTTCATGATCCACTCAGATTAATTTGGTTGTCGTTGGCGTCTATATATATCTAATTAAGCACCTGCGCCTCCTCATCCTCCTCGTGATCCACTACATTCCTCTTCAATCTACTATCAAATTAATAATATTCCTTTATCCCCTCCGGCATGCAGTGACAGTGACGATCGATCGATGTGTCGACCCATTTCTCATGTCCTTCCAAATTAATTCCAACCTCACACCCACTAGATCAGTTTGGTTGACTTCCATTTTCCGATACTCTCTCTCTCTCTCTCTCTCTCTCTATATATATATATATATATATATATATTCCCCAGTGATCACGACAACTAACCAGACAAAAAAAGAAGAATCGAAGCTTCATTAATGGGACCGCCATCTTCCTCCTCCTGTTCCCACGTACGGACATTCCTCATCTCCGATCCGCCTGTAGTTAGTACCGTCAAATTTCTTACCGTTACTTACCACAATTACCTACGATTATGTTAGAGATGGTCCGTGCAACCAATTCCGCCCCCACCAACCAGAGTTAAGTTGGTTTCAATTTTGCGATACTATATGTATATATATTCCCCACTGACCATCAGTTGCCTTCATCGGTAGCTAGGCAGCCTCCGACATCCGCAGTTGCTCCTGAGAGGCATCTCGCTCATGCTCGACCGTCGCTAGAGAACGCCCTGAGGAGTCCAGGAGGGCATGGAAGCCTGCACACTCCTCCAGTGTCTGGACCCATTTCACTAGGTCCTCCTACTCCTTGCGGCTAGCGTCCAGCTACTGCTCAACCTCTCGGAATTGGACACTCTACAAGCCAAGGACTCGACTCATGGACACTAATTAAATTCTTCGCCGACAATCGTATGAGATTCTCATCAATGTTGAGGGAGAGATTCACGGTCAGGGCCCTCGGCCCCAAAGCATTCTTCATCATGTCGAAGGACATGACGTAGGGGCCCAAACTTCCCCGGGTCTCCTTCAGCAGAGGTAAGCTAGTGGGGGTGGCCAGCAGTGACACGTCGTCTTCACATATATGTCAGTGTCAGAGCGAACATTGATGGGCCGATATCGGAGGTTGGTACGTGGCAGCATGATGGGAGGGGGCAACAACGACACTAGGGGACTCGGCGGTCTTGTTGGGGTTGGTGCTGCAGCCATCTTCTTCCTCTTCTCCTAGCGACACTGGCGATCCAACATCGGCACGATCTCCAAATCCACGGCCTTGCCTTGCCCCCCGCCATTGCAAAAGACTCGCTCGGTAGGCTGTGGGAAATACTTAGAGGACTGACACCAATGCCCGGTATCGCCTCTGACATCTCTGTCCTGAGACTAGGGACAGCGGTGAGCGCCAGAGGTGACAACAACGACGCCCCTCTCCTGCTTCCAACTATAGGGGCCGATATACCAGGGGTGTTGGAACAAGCACAGCAGTAGGCGAGACGACAAGGAGAGCGGTATCCTCTACTTCGGGGGCCGCGAGTGAGGAAACGTAGTCGCACGGGTAAGGAACGAACGACCATATACCGATTGTCTCAAACCCTAACTCGGGCTCCACCCTCTGAGAGCTCGGAGGGGGCTCAGAAGCACCTGCTAATGACAGTGAAGAACGTTAGACTCCAGTTCAAAACAAGCAACGCTGACAACACAAGGCCCTATATTGGGGCAGTGGGGAGCTCAACCCCAATGACCTGAGGAGCGTGGGAGTCAGCTTTAGGTCGATGTCCAGGATGGGGTTATAGAACATCGCCTTAATAACGAGCTCCCCCTCCATCCTTGGTCGGTGGTGGTGCCTTGTCGGCCTGGTGGATTTGGTAGAGGCAGGTTAAGCCCCAGTCACTGGCACACCCAGTGCCATCAGGCTTCACCAGGAACATGAAGCGTTCCTAATTACAGTGCTTGACATTCGAGACGACGGGAGAGAATTAAGTGCAGAAAAGTTTTCTTGCTCTGAGCCCAGAAATAATAGGCAAGGACATCAGAGCCTGGGTAGTGCTAGGTGCTAAAAAAATGATGGAAGAGCCAAAGATTTGGAGTGACACTCACTTGATGGCAACTATATACAAAATCTCAAAGGAGATGTATCAAGAGTTGGGCGACAATTGTCTTGGCTCCAGACCGTAGAAATGAAGAATCCCCTCAAAGAGAGGAGGGATGGGGAGGCGGAAGCCTATCTTGAAAGTTTCAATGGAGACATTAAGTCTCCCAGAAAAATACCCTCCTAAATAGTCGTCCACGATGGGGAAGAAGATGTTGACATTTGTCGAGATCTAAAAGTCTTCCTTAAGTCGGTAAACTACTCGATATGAGTTGTTGAAGAATGGAGGGCAACGACCAAGTTGGCACCCGAGGTGCTAGCGGTACCACCACGGTTTCCCATCCCTTCATTGGAAGACTCAGAGTCATCAAAAATGATTCTCCTACGAGGAGCCATCTGTTCTATAAGAAGAAGAGCGGAAGAAGGGACCACACCAGACATCAAGTAAGCAGCAAGGAGGCACCGAGAACCAGCTTCAAAGAGGAAGATTACAGAGGAGCCACTTTAGGCGCTTCCCACCCTTCTTAAAGGCTCCACGGAATGGCGTATCATCCTCTTTTTGGCACTTTTGATTGAGCGATCGAGCGAGAGTCCAATTGCCACAGCCAATTCACTCAATCGGAAAGCCAAGATTGCACGTACCAATGGCCACTCGATCATGCTTCTCCAGGTGTAAAAAGACGATGTCATGATAATGGTGGCATCACCTTGCACATATGGGAATCGCCTTACGTGCCAAGAAAGGCCGTAGGTTGCACGGTTCTCCGTGTTAGACGTATGAGAAAGTTCACAAAAAGTCTACCGCACAATTGCCTCGCTTGACCTCGTACAATTCCTTCTTAGCACCGAGCACTCTCACTACTCGGCATTGGGGGCTAGTGAGGTGGGAAAAATACACCAGGCCTCAGTGCGACTCAGTAATGCCAGGCTCACTACGGCCCAATGTCGCTAGGCCTGTCGCGACCCTCGCTGCCGACTAATGGTCTAGGAATGTGGCCCAATTGAGATCCACTTAAGACTAACTGGCCCACAGGCATGATCTCTAGACATGTGCATCCCGAACACTGTGATACTCACCAACAGGTGAGCGTTGAGGGCACGATCACGGGGCTTACCCCAATGAATGCCATATCACGCCCATGCTGCTGAGAAACCCACCACGACGGCCTTCCTTAAAGAACGGATGAGTGGATAATGGATGATCCCATGATCTATCAATGCTTCGCTCCACCAACCACGCCCTCGTTAAGTCAGGAAAGAGATGACAGCACCACAACTAGTATAAATAGATCTCAGATAGACAAACGGGGAGAAAAGAGGGTGATTGGCCTACAACAACTCACCTACATGATGACATGCAAACATAGAGCTAGGGAAGGAATCCCACGCAAACGTAGAGAGAGAGAGAGAGAGAGCACTTGCCTCTCAACCGAGTACTCGTTTGCTTCCCCAAGCTCTCTTCTCCTCCTTTCTAATTTCTCTTCTCCTTTCTAACTCTATCGTTTTGCTCTCACGCTCGTTACTGACTTAAGCATCGAAGGGTTATCCTTTGAGATCACACTCAGGACTCCTTCTGAAGTTCCATTCAGTGGTTACAAATTTTCAATTGGGATAGTCAGACGCTCTTTCCCACCAAACAAATCGTAAAGATGTAGTACAAGACCAAGATAACACTTTTTAGGCTCTACACGTCTCAAAAAATATGCACTCCATAATGTTGCGACGGATTTTTCTTCCGTTGTTAATCCATTGCTATTTTACGATGAGATAATCTGTCACAATAAATGCATCGCTAATAGCTCTTTTCCTTGTAGTGTTATCTCTTCCTCTGATGCGTTGATCTCTACTTGCCAGCATCCGCTTCCTGCATTGGTCCACAAGGAGGATCCGTGTGTTTCACCTCTTCGAACTCGTCTATTTGGGGTTTCTCTGCGAGGGTTAATCTATTTAGTGAGCTCTGACACTATCCGGTTGTTGGAATTTAAAACTTGTTGGTCTGTCCGGATACTGTTAGATATTGTTAGTTTGGTGTTCTTGTTAGCAAAATCCATTGTGTTTTTTGTTAATATTTTGTTAAAGACATTTGTTTTGATTTGATTCAAGTTGATTTGATTCGAGAAAAATTTTGTTCAAATCAAATCCTGCTCACTCCTAATATATACACATATACAAGTTCGTCCGTGATCAACGAGCTGATCGACAGTTGCATGATTAATGCCCTCATATATTATCAAGATAAACTCTAATCATGGTTTGTCCAAATTTTAATAATCGACTATTGACATTTAACAATTAGAGAGAGTAATTAACTTGTGATTCATCAGCATGGGTTTTTCTTGAGAGATCTTATGAGCGGGGGGCAGTTTCAAATATATATATTTCGGAGGGGGCAAAATGAACGTCATCTGCACATATCCCGGCAGGATATAAAAACCGGGTTAAAGGTTGTCGACCAACCTTGATCATATATATCTTAATTAATAGCACAAGGAATTGATAGACGGCCGACGGTAAATGGTAGCAGCGTGGGTGGATGAAGGGGGTAGGTGAGGAAGAAGACGACCGTGCGTGTCCCGTCGAAGCTAGCTAGCTGCGGAATGGACGCACAAGTGCGAGCACATGCACACTGTGGACCCCCCCAAGTCGTCCGAGTCAAAGTTGGAGTGCAAAAAGCAATTAGTGTGGCTGGCCAGAGCCGGCGAGCTGTATGGGGGCCAGTCCATTGTCTATAATTCACCCGCCGGCGCCGGGACCCACCGATGTATTGCAAGTTGCAACTCGATCGATCTCCCGTCCATGCATGCACCGTCCCCTCTGCAGCTGCTGAGCCCAGAGCCCCAGTTCACCGGTTATAAATAGAGATCATCTCATCTGGGGGGCTTCGAACAAACCTTCTCACTCCCACTTCGTCGTCTACTTAAGTTTCAATCTGTTTGTCTTTTGCTGCCATCTAGCGAAGAATTAAGGAGGGATATGGCTCCCAAAGGTAGTGTGCCGGTGGTGCTGGTTGTTCTCCTCGTGGTTGCCCTCCTGCACTCAGACCCATCACCGGTTGTGTCGGCGGCGGCCGCCACCAAGCAACAACAGTTGACTAGTGAGTAGATCTCTCTTTCTCATATATATATATATATATATATATATATATATATATATATATATATATATATATATATATATATATATATATATTTCAGCTTGAGAAAGATCACGCACGGCCACTGCGTGCAGGTTCGGAGGCGAGGTGGGCAACCCCTGCTGGAGCTGAAGGTAGTAGCACTGCTGGGGTGGACGACAGCAAGCAGATTCGCCGGTGCCGCTGCTGCTGGTTCCAACGCGGCTTTTGCCTCCAATACTGCTGCCTGAATGGCCAAGTGATTCCCGCCCATCACGCCGCGGCCAAGCCCGGCGGCGGACCACGGAACTAGAGTTGACAACACATATAAAGTCCACCGTGCATGCATCCATGCTCCCACGTGTATCAATGGCATACATGGTGGATATATTTAAATATATAGATATATATATTATCAAGATTAATCTGAGTGATGTGTGGAGGATCGTGTAAAAATTAAGGTGGTTCGGGTCCACTGCTCTTTGACCTGGCCAACCATATGGAATAAAAGTTGGGTGTATCTTTATTGACTTTTCTAAGAAGTCAATATAGATGGACAATTCTATGTGACGTGACTATTGTGTGTCTCCCTTTCCTTCGCGTTGTTAGTTAGTTTGGATCAGGATTTGTCGACCCGGTGTGACTCATACGATCCGATCTGACTCAGGCTGTGGACGGGATGTCCAGCTCGTGAGGCTGTCACCGGGTCACCTCATTAATTTAATATTATACTATACAAATAAAATATCTTTTTCTATTTTATTCTATTATTATATATATATTATATATATTTATAAAATTTTTTTTTATTTTAACATGAAATGAGATAGATCGAGACGGACCGAGTCGAGACCGACTCGTCGACTCGATCCGTTTCAGCCCGAGACCGGGTCAACCAGGTAGACAAATCCTAATTTGGAGAACTTTACTACTCTGTCCGGACAAACTTATAGAAATCACTTATTACTAATTAAGAAAAAATAATATTTTACGTCCCAATATCGATAATGTATCCAACCAACCAGGCATTAATTAAGATTGTTACCAACCTCCTCCAAAAGCTAATTGTTCTTCTTCAACCCGAACAGGGCCAATATTCACCTTAATTACTAATTAAGAAAAACAATTTACGTCCCAGTACCGATATTGTATCCAACCATGCATTAAGATTGTTACCAACCTCCTCCAAAAGCTAATTGTTCTTCTTCAACCCGAGCGGAGCCAATCATCTTACTAATTAAGAAGAACAATCTCGTGCCAATATCGATATTGTATCCTAATCACCTGTTTGGAATTGGATTGTGCATTCTGAGTGTGTTATATCGGGCATGATATATAATATAAGCTCATATAGCTCATCAACAAACGAAGGTGACGTGTACGTGTATATTAAATCTGGCCACGTGTCCCAGCCACCGCATAATCCGATCCCCCATGTTGTTTCGATATTTCAAATGTGCCATCACGGCCGGATATACCATCAGTATATATGCGTCCCTTTTTTATGCCGTGTAATGCTACGCATACCGGAACTCTTGCTACTCCGGCCACTGCATCGTTCAATCTGGTCATTTGGCCTCGTTGCCACAGACGTGCCTCATTTGAGGCCAATTATAAAAGGAGGCCTCCGCAATTTCCTCCCAGACAGACATACGAGAGTAGAAGTGACGTGACTTGAGCCAGGGTGATCCTCCTCTGCCCTTGCCAAACCATCCAATTAAGCCCTAGTCACATCTCTCCAAGGCCCTTCCACCGTCCTCCTACGATCTTACGGACTCGAGCATCAAAGAGGTCTGGGGAGTACGGACCTTGGTAGGAATGTTTGTGTAGGAGAGAAGCTCGGCAAGACCCCCTCAAGCCATCAGCCATGATAGACGTCCTAGAGTAGAAGCTCGGTAAGGTCCAAGGCTGCCAGCTTTAGCTCGACAGCCAAGTCTTGAAGCTCCAACTCACCAACGGAGACCCATTCTCCTCTTTGTTAGGTTCTATATACTAACCGCACTCCTCTTTCTCTAAGTTCTGTATTCCTGTCACCTCAAGTTATGTAGCTCAATTTCTACTTTAATAAATCTAAGTGGTGTAGTACGGTTGTAACACATGCAAGACTTTAGAGCCATATGTGGAAGCCCGATCAAGAAGCTGATCGGGAACAATGTAATGCAGAGCGAGTCGTCGAGATTACGGAGAATATTTTTATTTATGTGGAAACACCGAAGGTATCTAGTCAGAAGTTTATTTTATTAATTTATTGTGTGTCATAGTTAATTTGTGAGTTATTTTAGTTTAGAGATACGTAGTCGGTTATGTATTTTTATTTATTTTAATAATCAAGATATTGTTGAGGTTAAAGTAGAGAAAATATTGAGTCTATTTGTAATTGTTTCTTTATAAATAGTAGAAGCTGGCCCTAATTAGAGTTAGACGATGGTTAGGAAAATTGTGCAGCAGGAATGTGTGTTTTATCTTTCTGACGGGATGCTCAACCTCCTCTCTTATTCAACCTATCGGAAGTCAAAACCCCTTCTGATATCTATCCGGCAGAAGCCGAACCCCGCTCCAATTTCTATCTGGCGGAGGCCAAATCCCCCCCCCCCCCAATATCTCTTTCTTCTTGTTTGTTTCCTTCGATTCTGCAAGTTATCTCCTTCTCCATCCACCGTAATAACCAATCCGCCATTTCTTTTGCTGTTTTTACCGTCATTAACCCCTGCGCCACTGTTCACCTTCCCACCCCTCCGGCTGGACACCACCGGCCGCGCGACTGCTCAGCCCTGTGCCAACGCCACCGCCATCGCCGCCGTTCACCCGTCTGCCACGGTCGCGGGTCTTCCCAGCCGCTTGCCGCCGCAAACTCTGCCGAGCGCCGCTACCACCGCGGTGACCCTCCCTGCTGCGGCCACCCACGGCCTGCTCACCGTCGGCCTTGCTGCTCCCGGGCCGATCGTCGCCACCCACAGTGCCGGTCTGTTGCGGTCACCATCACCAGGTGAGACATCTGTTCAGATGATGGAACTATCATAATTCAGATGTCTGTGCTTTGAAGGAGGCATCACGACAGAAGAGGAACAATAAACAAAGTGGCCGGTTTGAAGACTGTTTTTTTCCGATGTTGACCGGTATTTAAATTTGTTGAAGGATTTTAAATCTTGTGGGCATTTGTTTCTGCTTCAATCATCATCGGTTCATTACGGATCAGAGTCTGACTATAACATAATGGGGCCGGGTCTGTTTTCTTGTGTAGTTTCCTTCTGATCAGTTCTGGGTACAACTCCACTTGCCCATGGATCCGGGAAGACACTCCATCCAAAGGTTGAACTAATTGTGTGGTCCATTTCACCTGTTTTCCATTCGAACGTGGAGCTAGCATGTGTGTGATCCATTCCCGAAGGAAGTGGGTGATCTTGGTAGCAATTGCTTGGTGAAGATTTGGACTTCAGATCACCTTCCATGTCTGCTCTTTGATTATAAGAGGAGTCAGCTTGCTTCTGTTTAACTGAGAGCCCTAGCTAGATCTGGATCTGGTTGCAAGCGATGGCTTTGGCCAACTCTGGTTGCAACAGGGTGGACAATATATAAGATGTTGCATGCTGTGAGAGTGTGATCGAGTAGTTGAATTCAGGAATTTACAGTGTTGCTTTGCCCTGAGATTTAACGCATCTGAATTAAAGTTGTTTTGTCCGAGATATTTGCAACATGTTATATGTTCGATAAAATGCCCATGAGAGCTCACATTAATTTGATAGGGTGACTCGTTTTTGTCCTGCATCACAATGTCAACACCCTCTTCATACAACCAAATGCACTGGGCCCAATGCAGGGGGGGCAACTTAATAGCTTAGCAGTCTTACCACGAGCTCACTCTTGTAGCGAGGGGAAGCCTAAGGCCTAAAGATATCCTCCGACACTGATAACTAGCTATGAGGTCTTGCCCGAACAACCAACACTAGCAAAAGAGCAGTACATGAAGCATCAACCAACTCACAGAAAATGAGGAGTACATGATGCCTCTCTTGAAAGAGAAAGGAGTGCATGATGCCCCTCGTAAAACAAAGAGGAGGGCATGAAGCCTCTCATGAAAGAAAGAAACCCCTCATGAAAGGAGTGTATGAAGCATGGTTCGCCGACTCGGTCCGACTCGGGCCGACTCGGGCGTGCCATACCGTATCTGGGAAAACCCGATACGTTGCGGATCACCCCCAGGATCGGCCGAGTCGGGCCGAGTCATAGTGTGTGAGAGAGAGAGAGAGGAGGGGGAGAGGAAGAGAGAGGGCCGAGTCCGTCCGAGTCGGTTGCGACTCGGGCATACCGTACTGGATCAGGAGGATCCCGATCTGATATGGATCAGCGAGTCGACGATCCCTAGTATGAAGCCCCTTATGAAAGAATAAGGAGTGCTTGAACCCCCTTGTGAAATAAAGAGGAGTGCATTAAGTCACAAAGAAAATGAAAAGTACATGAATCTCATTGTGAAGGAAAGAGGAGTGCATGAATCCCCTCATAAAAGAAAGAGGAGTGCATTAACCCCTTCGTGGAAAAAAGACCCAAGCTAACTCCTATGCACCGGGGGCGTAGTTCTATCACTTAAGTACAAATTGAGTATAAGTTTCCCTCAGGAGTGTAATAAGTTTCCCGCGGGCCTGCTACTATGTACCCAAGTGTAGCTGCCTTGGTCTAGCTCCTATGCACCCTAGTTTAGTTCTTTTACTAACGTATGAGCTTGAGTATAAACCTCTTCCCTTGGGATAGCCCCCAGCACCTAGGTGTAGTTCGCTCAGGTACTAACCTGGCTATAATCGTCTTCCCCAGATCAGCTACATACTAAGCACCTAGGCACTCAAGTATATAACCAGCCTAGGGCGAGCTCGTGCTTGAATCTGATAGCCAAGCAATCCAGGAGATAGGGCTCCTCCCGATACCCCCATTTCAGTGGCGCCAGAAATAAACGGAAGAGGGGATGCTCCCTGTGAACTTTGCCTGCTGCATTATCCCAACGGGCGGGAGTGAATTCCGGCGCCCGTACCAGCTTGCCCTCCACAGGGGTCACTACTTCCAAACCCAGCACAGGGTTCCACTCTCTCGGCTCGCCTACCAGATACATCGGTACGCTTCGGCAAACACTGTATGATAAGTTGTCCCGGAACTGCAAAATGGCTCGTTCGGCAGCCCGGATGGTCTTGAAGTCCCTCTTGTCATGACGGCGAAGATACCTCAAGAAATGAAGAAGGTGTTGGTCCTTCGGGTAGTCCTTCCGGTAGTCACCATCCCGGTCGAATGTGAAGTTGTTACCGGTCAGTCCGACATGGCTAAGGTCCAGAGTGTCGGTCTCAGAATCGGAGGATTCGGCCAGCTTCGCCACCTCTGCATGTTCCTGGTCAAGGTCTTCCATGTTGTGCCATGTGATGGCAGGAACGGCCACTGAGAGACCCGACGCGACTCCGGCAGCAGCGGGAGCAGAAGAACCGCTGGGAGCAGTCATTTATCTGCAAGATGCAAAAATTTGGGGTCAGAACAAGTCCTGGGCAAAGACAAGAAGAAACCCCTATGAAGGGACTACACTGCAATTAAAATGAACAGGACGCCAGAAATTTTGACAAAATTTCGGCAGAGTCTCCCCTAAGCCGAAGGCGTAAGGGGAAGACACGGGTGCGCGTCCACAAAGAGTGACGGCCCCAACAAAAATCACAGTGTGCCCCAAGGGCGACACCAGATGGCTTCGGTCCTGAGTTGATTTCCCTGCGCCGACACGCTTCTGGCAAGCTCTTCCTGGCACACTGCCACCCGTACCTCCCCTCAGCGGCACAGTCGCCTCCCACTCTCCCTGGCATACTCCATGTCCTCCATCTCACCGGCACACCCTGTGTAATCCCCCAGATTTTTTGGATATTTTTCGGATCATTTTTGTGGGTCTCTCAGTGTATTTTGCGCTTTAAAAGGGGTTTTCCTTCATGTGACTTCGAAACTCTATGCAGCGCGAACCGTGGTGTTCTCCGACTCCGGGACAATACCGGCGTGTTGTGCTCCTCCCGAGGATCACAGAGGTAATTTTTTGTATTTTTCTAAATTTCTGAAATTTTTGAGCTTTTCTATATATTAACCCTTTCTCTCTCTCTCCCCTCTCATTTTCTCTCTTCTCTCCCTCTCTCTTCTCACGCTCTCTCCTCTCTCCCTCTCTCTCCGGCGGCCAATGGAGTAGGGCGCGGGCGAGGCGGGGACAGCGCGGGAGAGGCACAGGCGAGGATGGGTGAGGATCGAGACGGTGGAGGTGCGTGGAAGCTCGGCCGTGAGCTCGTGTCCCAGCGAGGCTTCGACGGCGTTTTCTTCGTGGATCGGTGTCCATAGCGCGCGACATCTTTGGTAGAGGTAGGGAGATCGACCCTCAGCTCGTGTACTTCATTTTCCACGGATTTGGTAGCCCGTGGCGAGCCGAGTGGGGTTCTTTTCACATTTTGGGGAAAATACATGTTTTGGGGGTGTGAGCTCGATCTAGCGTTTTAACGCGTTAATCGATGATTTGCGGGCATCATTGAATGCCTAGGGGCTTGGGGAAGGTTTCCCCTATTGTTTCCCCTTCACCTGGGGGTGAGTGGGGCGTGGAATAGATTTCCCGTCAGTTTCCCGTTCTTTCGATTTCGGACTGAGAACGCGCTAGCCAAGGCAGGCGCGTTCTTGAAGATCGCGCCACCCCGATAGGGCGCGTTCTTTGAGGAAGATGAACAGTAAGGCAGTTCTTGTCGCGCTATAGGTGGGTAGCGCGTTCCGTTCTTATCGCACTACAGGAGCATAGCGCGTTCATCCATGTCGTGCTACAGGTGGATAGCGTCTTCTGTTTTGTCACGCTATACACGTATAGCGCGTTCTGTCGTGTCGCGCTACAGGAGTATAGCGCGTTCTGTTCTGAACACGCTATATGAGAGTGGCGCGATCTTGAGGGTGACCAGTCGGGCAGCCCAGGGCGGGTAGTCTCTGGCTAATCGTGCTCCCCTTGGCTCATGTGTGTGTCGGACACCCCGTGGAGTTCCGTGACCGTGTTTCTGGGATGTCTGGAGGTTCCGTTTACCTCGATTAGTGTGCCCGTAGGTTCAAGGGTCCATGTGACCTTCTAGCGTTCCGATTGTGTTGTGTTGGTCTCCGGTCGACCCGGTTGTGACCCAGTGGTTGACCTTTGACCTCATGAGTGTCCCGGACACCCCGTGGAGTTCTGTGAACATGTTTTTGGGTGTCTGGAGGTACCGTATTACCTCGATTAGCGTGCCCATAGGTATGTGTGTTTCGGGCTTGTGTTATGCTTGATCGAGTCACCGTGTATGAGTGTGAGTGCGGTGGGGTTCCCCCGCATGTCGTGGGTTTCTGCGGAAGATGACTCCCATGTGGGCCATATGTTTGGCCTTGGACTGCGAGTCCAGTCATTCAGCCGGGGGCTGGAGGTTTCCTGCTTTCCCGGGATGGGGAATCGGCGTGACGGCTTGTGAGCTGCCTTGGGAATCATGCTTATGTGCTTTCCACGTGGGTCATGTGTGTGGTCTTGGACTGTCAGTCCAGTTACCCAGCCTGGGGCTGGAGGTCCCTTGAGTTCCCTTTTTGAGGAGATGGTCTCGACGGCTCGTGAGCTGTCTCGGTATTCGTGCCACCACGGTTTTAGACCTAGGGATTAGGCTTGATTAACGGCATCATGCCGTTGCGTACGGCGGTCTTGACCCCGAGTCTTGTAACTCAAGGACCGTTGGAGTTAGTGAGTCTAGAGGACTATCCAGAGTCCTGTGGCTCGATGCCACATGGTCCTTCTCGACTTTCGCGCAGGATGCGTGAGTTGTAATATCCCGGACCTTTCAGATCTTTCTTCGTGGGTCCCGGATCTGATTTCTCGGAGTGTCCAGCTCCGTTGTGTCCTAAATTTCGTTTCGGACATCTTTCGTGTTCGGATCGGCGCGATCCGGAGTTATTTCGGAGGTCCGGAAGCGTTCCGCGACTTTTTCGCGTGTGTTTTTCGATTTCCGGTGTGTGTTTCGGTAATTCCTTCGGAACCTCGCGGCGGGTGAACCGGGTCCTTCACCTGGGCACGAGTGGTACCGTTGCGATCGGTGCGTTCCGAGGATCCCGGAAATGTAATTTTTGATTTTTTGGTATTTTCTAGAATTTCCAGATTTTCTATAAATTCCTAATTCTTTTCTTTTCTCTTTCCTTCTTCTTCTTCCTTTCTTCTTCTTCCTCCCTCACGACCGTGGCCGCCCTCTCACTCTCTCTCTCTCCCGTTCGAGCGCGGCGACCTCCGTTCCGACTGCAGACGGCGGCGGTGCGACGGCGCGAGGACGTGGGTGACGACGAGGCGATCGTGCGGGCGTGCGGCGAGCGTGGGAAGCGTGGGAAGGCGAGGTTTTAACGGCGTTCTTCGTGGATTCAGGCTTGGGTCGGAGAATGCCGTTACCCACGGTTCGGGCGGTCACTCCCCAAAGCCGGTACAGTCCCAGAGTCGGAGAACGCCACGGTTGGCCCTGCACACCGGTCTGACAGCGAAACGGTGTGAAACACCCAAAAATTCCCTGTGACGCCCCTGAATGGGAGCGTCAGAGCTGATGCAGCCCATCCTTCTGACGCGCCTAGGTAGGACCGTTAGAGGCTGTGACGTCCCGAGGGGTGTGCGTCACAACCTGTTTCGTTCTGTCTTCTAACGCCCGGGCTTGGTCCGTTAGAGACTGTGACGCCCCAGGGTGGGAGCGTCACAGTCGTTGTTGCCCCTCCCGCGTGACGCTCGTTTGTTGGACCGTTAGAGTGCTGTGACGGTCTAGCCTTGGACCGTTACAGCTGTGACGGCCCATAGGTAGACCGCCAGGCACTGTGTTGCGCCGAAGTGGTTCTTCGTGCTTGCCGCGATTGTTTCGCGTTGTGTAGGTCCCTAGTCGACCCGGTTGAGACCCAGCGGTCTGAAAACACGAGAACAGACGTAGCGGTCGAACCCAGGCGCGTCACACCCTCTGGCGGTTTATCGTGAGACCGTCAGAGCGATCGACGCCCTACCGACAAAACAGGACCCTGTGACGCACCCTCCTTGGCGCGTCACAGCACGTAACGCACCCACCCTGGGGCGTTACAAACTGTGACGGTCACTGGAAGGACCGTCACACCGTCCTGAGAAAGCTACGATGGGAAACGACCCAAAAATCATCCCACGCCCCCATACCTCCACTGGAGAGGAGAAAAAAAGGGGGAAGCCCCCAAGTAGTCCCTAGCACACATCTATGGCCTCAGATCGGCCAAAAACGCGATGAAACGGTAGATCGAGCGATCACTCCCCAAAACATGGATTTTTCCCAAAAAGCTCAAATAGGCCCTCTCAGCTCACCACGGCCTACAAAACTTGCGGGAAAGGAAGAGCATGAGCCGGGGGTCCATCTCCCTACTCCACCGAAGAAACGACGCGACGTGGACGCCGATCCACGAAGAAAATGCCGTGAAACCCTCGCCGTTCCACGAACCCGCGGTCGAGCTTCCACGTGCCACCGGCCCTCGATCCTCGACCCGTTCCTCGCCTCCTGCCATCGCCGCCTCGCGCTCCTCCGCCACCGTCGACCGCCCGGGGAGAGGGGGAGAGAAAGAGATAAGAGAGAGTGAGAAAGAGAGAATGAGAGGGGGAGAGAGAAAAAAGGGTTAATATATAGAAAAGCCCAAAAATTGTGAAAATTCAAAAAATTACAAAAAATTACCTCCGCGATCCTTGGGAGGAGCACAACGCGCCGGTACAGTCCCGGAGTCGAAGAACGTCACGGTTTACCCAGCACAGAGTTCCGAAGGCACATTAGGGAAAAACACGTGTAAAGCACAAAACACACTCCGAGACCCACTAAAATGATCCGAAAAATATCTGAAAAATTCGGGGCATTACACCGGAGCTGCTTGGGAGGGTTTACCAAGACCTCGTCATGCCCGTGCGGTCCCGGCTGGTTGTGCCTGTGTGGGCAGACTTCCGCGGCAGGGTTGTCGGGAGTGTTTCCTCGGTAGGTCTGGCGTTAGAGTGGTTCGGTTCCTGATTGAGAGATCGAGCTTTTCCCTTCTGTTGCCGGTAGGAGTAGCTATAGTGCCGAGTTTTGACCGGCCACCGGTTCGCTGTTCCTGCTGTAGTTGCTTAGCTAGCGTAGCTTTCCTTTCCGCCGTGGTTCTCTCAGTTGGGGTTCTGTGGACACACTTATTTTGATTAAATCTATGCTTCATTATTTAGTTGGTTTGTTAAGTGTGTGGGCGTGCCAGTCATAGAGTGACGATTTATTCGGGCCCCAAAGAAGCCCATGGTGCGCTCGATCTGAATCAGTCAGGCGATTGTGTGGTTCGGGTCGGGACCAAGACCCGCTGTGCCATAAAGGCCACAACGTCATTTACATCTCCTCGGAGAGGGGAATACCCTTGATTAGTTGTTAGAAATGAGGGCTCCACGGCCGAAAGAAATACTAATTAATGCAGGAAGGAAATGGCAGTCGGGCTATGCGGTAAGCTCGTGGTGAGGGCATGAACACTCAGATTATGTCGGTCACCGATGGACCATTCCATGTTTGAGCAGAAGTCTGCACGAAAAACAAGATGGTGACGGAGGGTGAATCCGTGCGAATGTCTGTCGGGGGGTGGCAATTTTAATGCGGACAAGGAAAAAAAGATCAGATCCCGACGAGGGAGGGGACCCTAATGAGATATTGGCTCGGGGTAAGGCCGAGCGGTCACCATGACTGGAGAGACGACTCCCGAGGATGACGCTCGGCTTACAAGAGCATCATTAATATTCCCGGGCTCAGAATCCAAGAAGGAGAGACGAGAACCATGTCGTTATGTTCGTGAGTTATCTCGAGTGACGTGTATCATTATCGCTCATGTATTAGCATTGCTCCTTTTTGTTATCTTTTCTTCGCTCATTATTTGATTGGAACTACCCCCCCCCCTTTTTGTATTTACCACTATTGTTATTGTTCATTGTCCCTTTTATTATAAATTTTTTTTTAATTATCCATATATGTTTATTGGAGAAATGATGGAGTGTACCGCTGGAGAGTCGAAGGAGTGGGCTGTGTGCCGCTGGTGTACCGCTGGAGGTTTGAAGGATGTACTACCAAGGAGCAAAGGAAAGTGTACCGCTGGAGAGTTGAAGGAGTGGGCAGTGTGCCGCTGACGGGTTGGAAGTGTATCGCTGGGGGTTAAGGGAGATGGGGTGGAGTTTAGATGGGTGAATCAAAGTTCAAGAGAGAGAGAGAGCCCTTGCTTATGCAGGTCTGATGGAGAACCTTAGAGGATCAGCTGTCAGTCTTCTGATGATGTGATTGAATCCCAAATCATGTTCAGTAGTGCATGACGTGGCGGCGACGTGGAAGACGGATCGACGGCACTCCGGGACGCGAACAAGACGGGAGGGATAACTGCTATCTCACACAGCTCGGCCTCACGCCGGACGGTCTCACACCGGGCGACGCTCAATCCTCACAAAAGAGAAGAGAGAGAAGGGAGAAAGCACAAGGCAAAACACCTTAGATATCAAACTTTCATTCATAAGATTCATGACCTACGTAACAAGCATTGGCCTCCTATTTATAGGAATGGCCCATTACATCCATACCTTCCATATTTCCTTTATTTGCATATCTATCCTAGCCTAATAAAACAAAGGCCACCAACCCACTATTGACTTATGGGTTTAATATAATTGAAATACAATAACTTTTGACCAACCTTGCCTAATAAAACAAAAGTAAATACATGTAGTAAAACATGTATTTTACACACATACAAATACTCAATACTCAAAGATATAAATACACACAAGTAGAACTACTCAGTGTGCCGGGTCTTCAATCGAGTCTCCGAGCCATAAGCTCGGTGCAGTCGGTGCGGTGCGGCGTCGGCTCCGAGTAGTGGGCCCGGTAGTGGAACCGGTGGTGTCCCCACTAACCCTCCCGGGGCGGCTGGAACTCGACTCCGTAGAGTAAGGGGGGACACTGCTGTGGTAGTGCTCCAGCAGATCTGGATCGAGGCGCTGGAGATCTTCCCGGCTGATCCAGGAATCATCAGAAGGTGGGCGGTCCCGCCAGCAGACAAGGTAGCGCTGGTACACCCTGCTCCGTGTAGCGGTCACCTGCTCATCCAGTATCCTCTCAATGTGCTCGCGCGGTACTCTCGAGGCTGTGGGACGCACAGGGGTGGGCTCACTCTCAATGGGAGGAGAAGGCTCGAAAGGGTCACTAGGAATCGCTGTGGGTTCCTTGTAGGCCACTAGATCTGCCACATTAAAAGTCGAGCTAATCTCATATTCAGGTGGTAAGTCCACAACATAAGCATTGGAGCCACTCTTCCGCAGAATTGAGAAGGGTCCATCACTACGGGCTTGTAACTTTTTAACGGCTCCCGAGGGGAGTCGTTCGGGTCGGACCCATACCATAACCAAGTCACCCTCTTGAAATTCATGGTGACGCCTATGCGAATCAGCCAATTTTTTATAAGTCTCATTACTGAGGTTTATTTGCTTGCTAATTGACTCATGCAGACTTTTGACATGTTGTGCAAAGTCCTCAGTTGACTTGGACGTTCTAGACTCGAGGGGAAGGGGAATGAGATCCACAGGTTTCCTAGGTTTGTAGCCATGCACGACCTCAAATGGACTCATGCCTATGGACCTATTGATGGAGCTGTTGTATGTAAATTCGGCTCTGGGCAAAAGAAGATCCCAAGTGCCAGAATGTTCCCCTACAAGACATCTCAACAGATTGCCTAAGCTCCTGTTGACGACCTCGATTTGCCCATCAGTTTGGGGATGATAGGCAGTGGAAAATTTCAGTTTGGTGCCAACTAGGTGCCAAAGTGTCTTCCAAAAATAGCTAGTGAACCGGACATCCGGGTCAGACATGATGGTTTGGGGAAGACCATGCAGACGCACGACTTCATCAAAGAACAAATGGGCTACTCTAGATGCATCAGATGTTTTGGAACATGCAATGAAGTGGGCCATCTTAGAGAACCTATCAACGACAACAAAGATGGAATCATGCTTGTGAGCAGTGCGTGGTAACCCAAGGATAAAATCCATGCTCACATCAACCCATGGTCGATCAGGAACGGGGAGAGAAGTGTAGAGACCAGTGTTCTGTTTGACCTGTTTGGCCATCGTGCATGTCCTACACTGGGCTACAATCTTGGCCACATCTCTCTTCAGGCCAGGCCAATAGAAGTGCTCCTCCACAGAATGGATGGTCTTGTTGCGGCCAAAGTGACCAGTAAGACCTCCAGCATGCATTTCCCAGACTAGAAAGTCCCGAACAGAAGTCCTCGAGACACAGAGTTGCTGCCCTCAAAATAGAAAGCCATCCTGGAGTAGATAGTCAGAAAAGACGGTCGAGGGTCCAGCAGACAGAGCAGAGTAGGCAGGGCCAAAATCAGGACACTCTCCATAGAGTTCCTTCATGCGGTCAAATCCAGTGACCTCTACTCGCACAGTGGAAAGAAGGGAGACCCTTCGACTCAAGGCATCGGCCACCTTATTGTCCTTACCAGCCTTATGTTTTAAGACAAATGTGAAAGACTGGAGGAATTCTACCCACCGACCATGCCTAGGGTTTAAACCCTTCTGAGAGCTAAGGAATTTCAAAGCCTCGTGATCCGAGTATAAGACAAACTATTGTGGTAAGAGATAGTGTCTCCAGTGTTTAAGGGCTTGGACCACGACATAAAACTCCTTATCATATGTGGAGTATCGAAACTTTGCATCAGAAAGCTTCTCACTGAAATAAGCCACAGGGTGGCTCTCCTGGCTAAGCACTCCACCTATTCCTACGCCAGATGCATCACAGGAAACCTCAAAGACTTTGGAAAAGTCTGGTAGGCGGAGGACAGGGGCTTTAGTCATAAGCTCCTTTATGGCAAGAAAAGCCTGGGAGGCGGCTTTGGTCCACTCAAAATTCCCCTTACAGATGCAATCCGTAATGGGTGCCATAATGGTGCTAAATCCCTGGATGAAGCATCTGTAGAAGGTGGCTAGCCCGTGGAAACTTCGAACGTCATGGACATTCTGGGGCTCTGGCCAGTCTACTATGGCTCAGACCTTGGATTGGTCCACAGTCACTCCATGACTTGAAACCACAAATCCGAGAAAAGTGACCCGGTCTGTCATGAATTCACACTTAGTCAGGTTGGCAAACAGGGTTTCTTTCCTCAAGGTCTCGCAGACCTCCCTTAAATGGTGAATGTGGTTCTGAGGGTTGTGACTATAAATGAGGATGTCGTCAAAGTAGATGACAACAAAACGACCAATGAGGGGTCGAAGGGTTTCCGTCATAAGTCGCATGAATGTGCTGGGGGCATTGGATAGCCCAAACGGCATGACGAGCCACTCATACAGACCTTCTTTGGTTTTAAAGGCTGTCTTCCACTCGTCCCCTGGTCGAATCCGGACCTGGTGATAGCCACTTTTCAAGTCAATCTTGGAAAAGATAGTGGCTCCACTCATCATGTCAAGCATGTCATCAAGACGGGGAATGGGAAACCTATACTTGACAGTGATCTTATTGATGGCGCGGTGTTGACGCCTAAAATAAAGATAATAATAATAGCAGCAATGAAATAATAATAATAACCCTAAAAATACCTTTATAAAATATCTTATTTCTGTTGTCTTGTTTTCAGGAATAAAAGAATAAAAGAAGATATGGCCGGCTCTAATAGAGAACCACTGAAACGAGACACAAGACCTCGGAAGATACTCGGGACCATCCCCGAACGAGCAAGAAAGAAGCTCAGCCAACAAGATATGTCAGCCGATGAGTCAGCCCTCACAACTGAAGAAATGAACACAAGAATCCCAAAAGCCCTAAATGGGCCAATACCTGTGGCACCGAGAAGCTGTTGAAGAGGCCCACGGCCACCAAAAGGCGCACCGATAGTGGCCACGCCGAAAGCCCAACAAGGCCCATATGGGGAAGGGGCGCCGAGAAGCCTACTGCTTCGGACTAGGGCGCGCCGGTTGCTGTTGGCCGAGAAGTCAGTCAAGGGGCCTATATAAACCCACTCCTTCGATGAAAGGAAGAGGGGCGGACAGAAAAGGGGCGGCGTTAGAAGAAGAAAAAAAGAAAAGGGAGATATCGAAAGGATAGCCAGAAACAAAAGGAAGAAGAGAGCCTCCGCTGAAAGAAAAGAAAAGAAGCCTGAGAGAAGAAGAAGAAGAACCCCAGGTGGGCTGCTTGGGGGAGGGAGAGGAGTCAATGCTCCACCCTCCCCCCCCCCCCCATGTTTGCTATTTTCCTGATTTGCCTCCGTATGTAATAGTCCATGTCTTCGTGCTTGATTATTCATATGATGTCGAGGGTGCTCCTCTCGCTCCCCCATGTTCCCCTTCTCTTCTGTTCCATGGCTTTAGCCTCGCAATCGATGTAATCCATGCTTGTGAGATGAAATGAAGTGAGCAATCGAAGCTCTTCCCTCTGTTCCTCCGTGCACACACACACACACACACACACACATATATATATATATATATATATATATATATATATATCTCATCCGGAATGTCCGATAGTTTTACACGCTCCCGATTTCAGAGTGGTTTCTGTGAATCCGTTCTTCGAGGAGGAGTGAAGACAGGGTCCCAACCTTCATATAATGGGCCACTGGGTTCTGTCTTCTTCTCCCCTCCTGTCTCAATGACAGATTCATTGCGTATGTGCGAGCTTCTCTCAAGGTCCTCAATGCCCCTTGTGCTGTTCAGGAACCAGAGACATCAATCTCTTGGTTCCCTAAACTGCTGTCTACACGAGGATATGTCTACCCTGCAGACGAATGCTATCCCGCGAGGTTCTAGCCAGTGACGACCTCGATCTCCCGGCCCTCCATTCTAAACCTTGAATGATTAGGGTCTGGAGTTTCGGTGTTGAGAGTTACTCCGTCGCCGATTTTCGATGCCATCGGGCTCGTCTGGGGGATCAGAGACAGTCATCTCTTGATTCCCCCGGGCGGCCTGCAACAAATAGATAAAACCCTCACAGGATCTGGACGATGATCTCTCTTCCTCTTGCTAAGCTCCCCTGGCATCCTCCTAACAGAAGCCCCTATGAAAACCCCCTTTTCTGTGCTCCAAATCTTGCCTTAACCTGAGCCAGAAATCTCAAGAAACTCCGAACAGAGCATCGTTATTGAGCTCTGAAACCCTGAAATCCTTCTGCATTTCATCTTCTCGGCGTGCGAGTTTCCCCGCCGAGAACCATAAGGCCGAGAGGCCTTCCCCTTCTTTTAGCTAAACGACAAACCAGTCTGTTACAACACTTTCCACATGAGCCTCCCGACACCAAGCTCCCGGCGTGCCAATTCCCCGCCGAAAACCCCTTAGCCGAGAGGCCTCCCTCTCTTGCTAAATGACAAAGAAACCAACAACCCCCCTTGGCCATGAAACCCCTCTCCACATGACCTTCCCGGCCTGGGCTTCCCGGCGGCAGGTTCCTGGCGCGCTAACTAGCGCGCCGGGAAGCCTTGCGCCGAGAACCCCCCCCTTTTGCCACTTAGGCCCAGGCCGAGAGCCTCTCCCGGCCACTTCATGGGCGCGTCGAGAAGCCCCCACTATAGCTCACGCCGAGAAGTCCCTCGCGTCGGGAGCTTTCTGCCGTCTTCCCTCTGCGCCGGGAAGCCTCGCGCCGAGAGCCCCCCTTCCTTTGGCCAATCAAATCCCTGGCCGAGATCTTCCTCTCCTGGCCAACAGAAACCCTGGCCGAGATCCCTCTTTTGACTAAATAAAACCATGCCGAGAGCCCTCTCTCTTGGCCGACTCAACCCATGCCGATACCCCTGCTTCGGCCAATGAAACCCAGACCAAGGTTCATCTCTGCACTATTGTACTTCAACTCTTTAACCTCTCCATACATCTATCAGGAGGATGCTTGGAGATCATCAGATACACCCTGAGGAGATACAGCAATGGGGAAAATCTCCCCTACATTCCCATGTCCCGAATTGGATTCACATGCAACCCCGCAGGTTCGGCGGACCTTGTCTTTACAAGGGTTTCGTCGACCTCCGAGACGGGGAATAGTGGTCGATGATAGAGACATGTACAGTCTCCTTGAGCCTTAGTGCTCCCCCGCTTTTCGACTTTCATCCCAGCATTCCGTCGATGTCAGCCTATGTCATCCCTTGGCAGATGCTAAGTCTAGGGGAGGTGCTGCCAAAATTCCCCCAGGATGATGAAAGCCAATATTAAGCTGCCCCCGGGAACCTTTGCGCACTTGCATTGCATTGATAACATACTCAGATGTTGTTACTGAATCTTAAATCCGAATTTTGTTCTGGGGGCTCCGCCCCCGGAAACCCCCGCAAGGGGCGCTGCCCCCTTGATCCCCGCGACCTGACCGCGCAGGTCGATCCGCATGTGAGGGCGCAACATTGAGCGTTCGCTCACTTTACGTCATCCCGCACCGGGTTCATGAATAACCCCTTTAGCTCGGGAGGGCTCTGCCACTGCATGAGTTCCGCCGGCTTCTTCAGGGATTATCAAACATTGCCCCATGGCAGATATGCGGTTCGGGAAGTTCATCACTTCTCTCTTTCGGCTTTCATCCCGGCACTCCGTGGGTGATAGTCTATTTCCCCCTGGGCATAATCCAGATTAAGGGGAAATGCTGTCGAAATATCGATCGATGCTTTGAACCCCCATCATGGCCACGGCCCAGTTTGCCTATGACTGAAATTTTCCCTTCCCCCCTGAGCCCGGTCTTTGAACTGCTGACTTAACGATATCATCTGTATCTATGGTTGATGTTATTATCTTGCCCGCCTTCCTGGCTTCGGTATGAAGTTCCATTTGCGCACATGAATATATTTTTGCCTCTCGGGGCCTCTTACTTTTGACGTTTAATCAAGGGTTGTCTTCCTTAGGGAGGACGTAATTAACGTCATAGCGTTCAGGGTATGACGGACTTCTAGTCCAGACACGATCACTCACAATCGACTGACCATGTCAGATCGAGCGCACAATAAAATCGTCACTCCGGTGACTGGCACGCCAATGAACCAATAAATAAATCAATAAATCAATAAATCAATAAAATAAATAAATAAGATATCACCAATGAAAAAAAATCCGCGTCCACAAGTCTGGCACGCCCGGTGGGACTGAGTCTCCCTTCATCTCTACGCCAAAATAGGAGGCCCAGCGGGCCCCCCTCAAATTTCTGATTCTGTGCGCTTTCTTTATTTCCAGGAGGCTACAATGACGGCTGGAATCATGTCTATATGCTTTGACCAGCAACCGGTCGATGCGCATGTTCAAGAAAGCTACCCGGCGGTACCTCTGTCATTCGGATTGATGCCGCCTGCTGTCGGGATGCCTAACTGCCTGGGCCTCATCTTCAGTGACCTGCTCGAGATCGACAACCAGGAGCCGAAAACTGTTGTCGAGACTTCGCCGCAAGCTACCGGCCCCAAGATAAGCCAGGTGATGAAGGATGCTCCGGAGGTCGTGCCCTACTTCGTCCATCACGAGGCGAAAAGAAGCGCATCCTCTGCTTCGCCCACCACTTTTGGTGACTTTCCTCCGGTCGTTGGCTACCCCAACTTCCTGGGAGTTGTGTCCGTGGATATTCTGAGCAAAGAAAGTCCGAAGCCTGGAGAGCTGAAGGATGATAAAGCTGCTTCTTGTCAGAGCGAGGATAAGATCAGGAAATCCCTACTCAAGAATCCAGTGACCGTGAGCTGTTATGTTCACCATGCTACCAGCCCGATTGAAGCACATGAGAAGGGGTCCACTGGAGGAAACAAAAAGAACTTCAGAAGAGGAAGAGCCTCTGCCGCTTCCCAATGCCGACTTTCTACATCTGGGAAGTCCATGATGATTGGGGGCATCCGGATCTTCTTCAACGGCCGCAATGCCAGAGCTCTGCCAGATCAGGTCATCCCGACCATTCCTACCCATAATGCTTTCCAAGTGTTGGCTAGCCGGAGGGCAAACAATGATGATAGCAAGCAAGAGAAGCCAACCTCAAAATTGCCAAGACACAAGCAAATGTGGGTTCCCAAGAAGACCCGGAGTGTCATGTCAACCCTACAAGATTATAACAGTTTTGCTGATGCCCCCAAGAGAAGGGATAATAAAGTCATGAATGAGGAAGAAGTCATAGTCACAACTCCTCCACTCACTGCCAGGGTCTGTACAAGACAGGCTGATATTTTCAAGAACTCAAAGAATCTCAACCAAGTTGCCAAGCTGACACGATTGGCATACATGCCACCCGCCCAAGACTGGACGATGCCTCCTGCTATCTCTTCAGAGTACAGCCAAGAGGGGATGGTTAAGAGGGTATGGGAATACTTCCATGGCCTTGGAAGTCCTGTCATAGGCCGACAAAGGTCACTCCATGCTGTCAAGGCTGAAGGGGAAGAAAAAAATAAGATATCACCTGTTGGGATAGATAAAGAGAAAAAGCAAGCTGAGTTCAGGAGTTTTGAAAGTCTTTCACAGAGGGAAGGAATGAAAAGAGTTCTGACAAATGAAGGGCCAACTTTCCCTCGCCAGTCCCGAAGGAGAGTTAAAAAGCATAAAACAAGAATGCAAGTCCTCGCGTGTAATATGACAGGAGTGATGGGCAGGCATGACGCCCTGCTAAATGGGCAAGAAGAACTAGCCAAGGTTACCGAAAGAGAAGATCCTGTGACAGGACAAAGCAAAAATGAAGCTGGGTTACTGCAGACCTCTAAGGGCAAACAGGCTACCGATGAAAACAACACTACTCTCAGCACCAAAATAATGGCATCTGAAGAAGAAGGGGTGCCCCTGTCCGGATGCGGCTTTGGTGAAACACTTGAGACCATTACCAACAAAATAGCTATGGACCCTGCCATCCTAATAGCCATGCAAAGATATCAGCGGGAGATAGAAATGCTGAACAAGCAACTAAAAGAGAAGAGTGAACATGATGTGGTACCCAAGCAACTGGGGGCACGAACTGACCTATCACTGGGGGGTTTAACCCCTCGACTGCTCTTTCACAGACTGTTCTGCAAACTGACGGTCAGAGTTGGGTTGTTCCCCAAGATCATTTCCAGTCGCTCCAGCCAGCACAACTGAAGCTTCTTCAAATGCAACGGCAGATTCCCTTGTCAAAACCTCCGCCATCTCATGTTGCAACTCCAGCTACACAAGAAATGCAGTCCACCCACCTCTGTCCTGAATCAGCACTGCCAGTCGTGGTGAATAAATCAATGGTAGAAAAGATGGTTGAAGAGAGGCTAGCCAAAAGGGGTAGTGCTAATTACGCCCCCTTTGACATGTATAAAGTGCCATATCCGGCCTACCATGTTACTAAGAGATTGCCGCCTAGCATCAATAAAATTCCTAAGTTTGACAAATTCAATGGGCAGGGCTCCCCGAAGGAACACATTGCACACTATGTAACAGTCCTGGGTGACTTGGCGACAGATGAGTCATACCTATTGAAGTTCTTTGGGTGTTCTCTAACGGGACATGCTTTTGAATGGTATGATAGCTTGCTGGCTAGAGCTGTCAACAACTGGCCGGATATGCAGCAAAAATTCGTAGAAAGATTCCATGTCACACAGGCAAGGGTGACCATGGCTGAGCTGTTGGCAACCAAGCAAGAAGATAATGAAGCTGCTGCAGACTATATTAAAAGATGGAGGGATCTTAGTATGAGATGCCGGTACTCTCCCCATCTAGAAGACGCAGTACAGATGTGTAAACAAAATCTGAAGAAAGAAGTCCTGGAAAAGTTAATTGGGGCGGAAGTCTGGTCTTTTGACCGATTGATTAATATTGCAACAGAGATTGAAGACTTCTGTGCAAGATATCCATTAGATTCTATCAACTCAAACCATCAAGATAAGCAGATTAATAAGAGACCGATGTTGAAAGCTGTACACGCTATTAGCGTCGCGATAAAAAGGCAGAAATGGGTACACCATTCTCCTCTCAATGGGCCTGCTGAATGTCAAGAAACGCCTCCACACTGGAATAAAGAAAAGAAGTCCTATGCCTTCCCAAGAGACGAGACTCGAACATTGTTCGAGTGGGCTGTCAAACATGACAAGGTCATCCTGCCAAAGCCAAAGAGGCCTGATGATGCCAGGAGAAGAGATGATCCGAATTTCTGCCCTTACCACCAGACCCTCGGATATCCTATTGAAGACTGTCAAATATTCAAGGACATCGTCCAAGGCTTAATAAAAAGGGGTAAGCTGCAAATAGGGGAATACAAAGTTGATTCCCCACACCCGCATGAAATGTCTGTGCCAAGGGCGTCAGTCAATATGATATCTATATGTCAACAATTGCCTGAAGAAATGCCAGAGGCTTGTAGCCGGCACACCTATGAAGACAATATTCCTAGGCATGAAAAAGAACAAAGAAATTGACAAGCCGTGTCAACGGGAAGGAAAATAAGACTGGTACCTCGCTTACCTCCAAAAGCCCAGGTTTGCGGAGTTATGGCCCATCCCACTCTACCAACAATCATCAAAAGGCCAATGGACAGCAACAAGAGACAAACCCCATTGTGGGCACATGAAGGAGTTAGCCCACAGCTACAAGCCATTACACATGAGCCTGGTAACCATGAGCAGCCAAAGAATCAGACTATGCTGCTCAAGAAGCCTACCCCTCAAATAGGCAGCGAGTCTCGCCAATTAACAGAAAGAGCTGAAGAAAAGGCAGAAAAGCTGAATGCACCAAATAACCCACTGTGGGGGCAGGTGCCAACCATGAAGGGAAAGAGAAATAAGAATACAAATACTGAAAGGAGGAATCTTATTTTCTCCTGCAACACATTGTCAGCATCCTCTAGTGAGGCCCAAACCGTTGATGAAAAAGATGAAGAAATTTGCTTTGTGCCGAAGGAAGTAGTTCCAGCCAATGCTTCTGCTTCTCTTCAGTCTATCAGGTCTGGGAGGATGCCAAAGCAGCACTCACCAGCTAATAAGGAGGCTCAGTGCCATATTCCTCCTCCGCCCAGAGGCATAGAACAGAGGGGGTTTGTCCCAAAGAAGCTACCTACGGCCAGCAATGACGGTGAGAGGAAATCCATTCTGCACAAATCAGAGGCAGGGGGCAGTAGAGCTCCCAGTCCCTTCCTACAAGACCCTACAATAATGGCACTACTCCACCAGAAGCAGCAGGAGATTGAAATGCTACAAGGGCAACTGAATGAAATGAACATAAAGCCACAGACGTCACGACTGTCGAGGCATCAATGCGAGGCATCGCAAGACAGTTCTAGTTCATCTGAAGCTTCAGCGCGGTCATCAATGCCCCGAACAACACATGATCATTCAGGGGGCATCCTCCCTCAATCATCCCAACACACACTCCATTGGGCAAGTCAGGGGGCAACTAAAATGTATCCGACAAAGACATCGATGAGGCCTCATATGCCGCCAACCACCCTACATTCAAGATCAGTGGGTCCAGCCACAGGGGATAAGACCAAAGCAGAGCAAACAATGGATACAAAGATGGCCAAAGAAGAAGTCACTGAGGCCGAGCTGCAAATGACCAAACAAAATGATAATGAGTCCGTCAGGGACTACATAAGCAGATGGAGGAGCCTGCGTGAAAGGTGTAGGCACCCACCAAGTTACAGTGAATCTGTCCAAATCTGTAAAGAGAATATGAAATTAGAGATTCTACGATGGGTCATTGACTTCGAAGTCACGACCTTTGAAAGTCTAAATGACTTCGCAACTGAAGCTGAAGCGATCATTGCAAGGATTTTCCCATCCTCCACGAGCTTGGGTCAAAACTACAAACCAGCCGATAAGCAGCCGGCACAAGAAGTTTGCATTCCAAGCTTTGAAGCCTTCGAGCGACAGAAGAAGGAAAAAGTAGAGACTGCTTGTATCACTTCAACCAAGCCGGACACACAAGGGTCCTCGTTAAGGGGTTGAATGATGAAGCCCTATTCATTTACAAAAGATATGACCTCAGCTCTCTTTGAGTGGGCCCTAGAATGCGGTAAAGTGGTGCTTCCAGAGCCAAAGAGATCAAGCAACTCCGCAAGAAAAGGTAACTCGTGCTTTTGTCCGTATCACCAAGTAGCGGGACATCCTATCGAGGATTGCTACGTGTTCAAGGACATCATCGAAGGCACGATCAAGAAAGGTGAACTGCAAATGGGCGAATATAAGGGGGATCCGCCACGCCCTCACCAAATACCCGTCTTCAGGCAAGCAGTCTCGCGTGGCGTCACTGGCCTTGCTGTCCCCCGCAAACTCGGCTAAAAGCCAACATTTGAGCATTATCTCACAGCTCGAAGAGTCAATAAAAAAAAGAAGAGAAGAAAAAAAAGAAAAAAAAAGAGAAAAAAAAAAGAGAGAGCCTGTTCTGGGGGCAGGCACACAAAAAAAAAGAGAGAGAAATGAAGAGATCATGATGGCCATATCTATTGAGGGAACCGACACTCCCTCTATATCCTAATTTGTACTAGATACATCTACCATTGTGGGGCTTATGTGGTGGAGCGAACTACTCATCCCCTCCCTGAGGAGGTGAGCGCTCTCCTACATCCCCGCCTTGGTCAATAAAAAAAAAGAAGGGGGACGAGCCCCGAGGTAACAAGGGAGAACAAAATGTCCGTCCCGTTTATGGAGACTGGGATGATTTTATTATTATTAACATAAAATGGCCCACTCGGATGCATGGCGTATCGCCATCTTCCCATCCTATAGGGATATCTCCCATTTGTCCCACCGGGATTGACCATCTACCCTTGATACGGGTCCTGGGCCCGGGCCAACACATCTTCATTAGCTTCCGGCATTCAGCCAACAATTACACCAAATATCTCAACACCCGCTGCATTGGCCCAACAGGGCTTTCCACTACTGATGTCTCAGTCCCCCTGCCCAACTTGGGCTCATACAAACCTGTCCCTCGACACGAGGTACTCCCCACCAGTCTCACCGGACTATCCCCATAAAGCCCTTTTCATTGGCTTGAGACACTCCGTCCTAGTCAAGCTAGTTTATCCCACCCGTCTGGGTCTATAAAACCCTTTTGTCCCACTGGGTCAAGTTAAAAAAAATAATAATAATAAAAAAATAATAATAATAAAAAAATAATAAAAAAATAAAATAATAATAATCAATCCAATGAGCTCAACAAACATCATCAAACCAAATAAATCCAGATAAATTCAGTCAATTAATGAGCTCAATAAACCAAACAAACCTAATAAAAAAAAAGAAATAAACCTAATGAACTCAACAAAAAAAAATCTCTAACAAACCTCAGTAAACTCAACGAAATAAACCTCAATGAACTCAACAAGCCCAAGAGGCCCAATAAAAATGATGAATAAACAAACATCTCAACAAACTCAATGAACTTAATAAACTCAAATAAATAAACCAACAAAAGATTTCTTCACTTGGCATTAGACCTTCTGTCGGAACGAGGTTGGTCGACCCTGATACCTCCATGGGTCAAAATCCATATTTTATCCCAGCTTGGACCTTACGTCTATGCTAGGCTGGTCAACTTCGACATGACGTCAGGCTGACATCCTTATCTGCACATTTTACCCCTGTTGTAGACCTTCCGTCTGAGCAAGGTTCATTGAATCTGACTTTTCGTCAGATCAACATCAATACTTAGCCCTGGGTCTGGGCCTCTCGTGCGTTCATCAGCTGATCTACCCTTACCTTAAACCTTCTAGCAGGGTAAGGGCTCGTTGGTTTCGACAAAACGTCGAGTCAACACATTTTCTATATTCTGCCCTTGGCGTAGGCCTCACGCCTCTGTCAAGTTCGTTGGTTTTGACAGGACGTCGAGTCAACACCTTTTCTATATTCTGCCCATTGGCTTAGGCCTCACGCCTCTGTCAAGTTCGTTGGTTTCGACAGGACGTCGAGTCAACACCGTTTCTATATTCTGCCCTTGGCTTAGGCCTCACGCCTCTGCCAAGTTCGTTGGTTTCGACAAGACGTCGAGTCAACACCTCTTCTATATTCTGCCCTTGGCTTAGGCCTCACGCCTCTGCCAAGTTCGTTGGTTTCGACAGGACGTCGAGTCAACACCTATCCTATATTCCTCCCTTGGCTTAGGCCTCACGCCCTTGCCAAGCCGGTTGACTTCGACAAGACGTCAAGTCAACACCTTCTCTATATTCTACCCTTGGCTTAGGCCTCACGCCTCTGTCAAGTTCGTTGGTTTCGACAGGACGTCGAGTCAACACCTATCCTATATTCCTCCCTTGGCTTATGGCCTCACGCCCTTGCCAAGTTGGTTGACTTCGACAAGACGTCGAGTCAACACATATTCTATATTCTGCCCTTGGCTTAGGCCTCATGCCTCTGCCGAATTCGTTGACTTCGACAAGGCGTCGAGTCAACACCTATCCTATATTCTGCCCTTGGCTTAGGCCTCACGCCTCTGTCAAGTTCGTTGGTTGCGACAGGACGTCGAATCAGCACCTATCCTATATTCCTCCCTTGGCTTATGGCCTCACGCCCCTGCTAAGTTGGTTGACTTTGACATGTCTGTCAAGTCAACAGCTACCTCTGTCCTGGCCCAGACCCTTTGTCTCTTCCAGGTTAGCCATTTTGACATGGCATCAATACGACAATGATGTTTTACGTCTGCCCTTGTTCTGAACATACCGTCCAAGCAAGGTTTATTGACCCTGATGTCCCGTCGGGTCGACATTAATATTTTATCTGCGGCACGGGCCTTCCGTCAAATCAATGAATGAAGAGACCCTTCTACCTCTGGCTCGGACCTTTCGTCCAGTCAGTCAACAAAAAAAAAAACCCTTCTGCCTCTGGCTTGGACCTTTCGTCCAGTCAGTCAACAAGAAACTTTCACCTTTGACCCAGACCATCCGTCTGGACTGACATGAAACCTATCTGGAATAGACCTTACGTCTATCCTGACAAAACCCGCATATATCCGCATGTTCCACCTGTGATAAAAAAAAATGATGAAACTTGCCCAGATTAGACCTTACGTCTATTCTGATAAAACTTATGGGCCTCTCTACATCAGTATAAATCCAGTAGCGATGATGAAACCTAATATCCTACATTGGCGTCATGGCCTTCTGCCTAAGCCAAGATGTACGGCGTCACGGCCATACGTCTAAGCCGTTAAATATCCTACATTGGCATCATGGCCTTTCGCCTAAGCCAAGATATACGGCATCATGACCATACGTCTAAGCCGTTAAATATCCTACATTGGCGTCATGGCCTTCCGCCTAAGCCAAGATGTACGGCGTCACGACCATACGTCTAAGCCGTTAAATATCCTACATTGGCGTCATGGCCTTCCGCCTAAGCCAAGATGTACGGCGTCACGACCATACGTCTAAGCCGTTAAATATCCTACATTGGCGTCATTTCCCTAAGCCAAGATGTACGGCGTCACGACCATACGTCTAAGCCGTTAAATATCCCACCTTGGCGTCATGGCCTTTTGCCTAAGCCAAGATGTACGGCGTCACGACCATACGTCTAAGCCGTTAAATATCCTACCTTGGCATCATGGCCTTCCGCCTAAGCCAAGCTGTATAGCGTCATGGCAATTTGCCTAAGCCGTTTAAAAATTCTGCCTTGGTGTCACGGCCATATGTCTAAGCCAAGTCACCCAACATCATAACCTTCAGGCTAAGACAACAAATATCCTACCATTGGCTTGGAATTGTTATCCTAACCAATGAACAAAAAGACCCCTTGGTTCCACGCCAGCCCTTGGTCCCTCCAGGGATTCGTCACAACATGTGACAGCTTCTCCCTGTCATCATGGCATCGGTCGTCCACTTATAAGAGAGTCGATCTAAGGATGTATCCACTGAGTTCTAAAAAAAAAAGAAGAAGAAGAAGATAAAAAAAAAGGAGACAAAAAAAAAGAGATGAGAAAAAAAAAGAAAAAAAAGAAGAAGAAGAAAGGAGATAAAAAAAGAAAAAAAAGAAAATAATAATAATAATAACATGATTTGCTTGCTTGTATGTTTTACGTGCATGTCTGCTTGGAGTATAGTATTAATACACCTTCCTTCAAATTTCTATGACTGCATTCCCTTGCTAAAATAACGCTATCCAGATTCTACGACTGTGTGCGCCACGTCACATACTAAGAAATGAAAAGCCGATTCCCGATGAGTGCATGCGGCCAGGGGAAATAGTCGTGTTTACGTTGCATGCGCAATTCGCAGAATACACCATAGACGAAACTCCCACACTTCACACACGGTATGAGCTATGGTCCTTAGTCATAGGGACATCTTAAATTCTTCTTATCACTTCTTGGATGCTTAAATCTCTACACTCGCATAAAGGGTGACCGTGAGGGAAAAGACACCTACCCACCCCCCAAAAAAAAAGAAGGAAACGAAAGAAGAAGAAAAAAATATATATGAACAAAAGGACTAAGCACAGTAGCCGGGAATCCCCATTGAGACACATGAGGAGACTCGCGTCGAACGGCGAAGTCCATGATAACACTCTGAATAATACTAGGATGAATCCAAGTAGCCGGGAATCCCCATTGAGACATATGAGGAGACTCGCGCCGAACGGTGAAATCCATTATACCACTATGAACAAAAGGACTAATCCTAGTAGCCGGGAATCCCCATTGAGACATATGAGGAGACTCGCGCCGAACGGTGAAATCCATTATGTCACTGTGAATAATACTAGGACGAATCTAAGTAGCCGGGAATCCCCATTGAGACATATGAGGAGACTCGCGCCGAACGGTGAAATCCATTATGCCACTATGAACAAACGGACTAATCCTAATAGCCGGGAATCCCCATTGAGACACATGAGGAGACTCGTGCCGAATGGTGAAGTCTATAAAAAACACTGCCAATAAAGGGATGAATCTTAGTAGCCGGGAATCTCCATTGAGACATATGAGGAAACTCGCGCCGAACAGTGAAATCTCAAATCAAGAATCAACAAGGGGGGTGTGCAAAACTACCAAAAATCGAGATCCCTGAATGTGTGCGTAGGCGATAAACCAATCCTCTAGTGTTACTTAGAGCATTTGCACATCCCTATGACTAGGGTTCACTACTTATATGATTGCACTTTCACGCTATGGAGGAATAGTCATGGGTGTGGATTGTGATTTATGCTATGCATGCGTTCTACGCGGCATCCCCTTTACGTATGCACATCTCCCTTAGTTGTGCTTCGTGAGCTGCACTCCGTCTATGAATCACGGATGCCATCCTTATCCTATCCCTAAAACAAGGGAGCTATCCTATATACATCTAGATATGCGTGTGATCAATAAGTGCCTGCATGTTCGCATGAATGAAGAATAAAAAGACGCGTTCTCAGGTGGGGGTTGCACCCGCAGGTCTCGCTCACTTGTCCCTCATTCGCGCCGCCTACGGGTGGGGGGCATTTGTTGACGCCTAAAATAAAGATAATAATAATAGCAGCAATGAAATAATAATAATAACCCTAAAAATACCTTTATAAAATATCTTATTTCTGTTGTCTTGTTTTCAGGAATAAAAGAAAAAAAGAAGATACGGCCGGCTCTAATAGAGAACCACTGAAACGAGACACAAGACCTCGGAAGATACTCGGGACCATCCCCGAACGAGCAAGAAAGAAGCTCAGCCAACAAGATATGTCAGCCGATGAGTCAGCCCTCACAACTGAAGAAATGAACACAAGAATCCCAAAAGCCCTAAATGGGCCAATACCTGTGGCACCGAGAAGCTGTTGAAGAGGCCCACGGCCACCAAAAGGCGCACCGATAGTGGCCACGCCGAAAGCCCAACAAGGCCCATATGGGGAAGGGGCGCCGAGAAGCCTACTGCTTCGGACTAGGGCGCGCCGGTTGCTGTTGGCCGAGAAGTCAGTCAAGGGGCCTATATAAACCCACTCCTTCGATGAAAGGAAGAGGGGCGGACAGAAAAGGGGCGGCGTTAGAAGAAGAAAAAAAGAAAAGGGAGATATCGAAAGGATAGCCAGAAACAAAAGGAAGAAGAGAGCCTCCGCTGAAAGAAAAGAAAAGAAGCCTGAGAGAAGAAGAAGAAGAACCCCAGGTGGGCTGCTTGGGGGAGGGAGAGGAGTCAATGCTCCACCCTCCCCCCCCCCCCCCATGTTTGCTATTTTCCTGATTTGCCTCCGTATGTAATAGTCCATGTCTTCGTGCTTGATTATTCATATGATGTCGAGGGTGCTCCTCTCGCTCCCCCATGTTCCCCTTCTCTTCTGTTCCATGGCTTTAGCCTCGCAATCGATGTAATCCATGCTTGTGAGATGAAATGAAGTGAGCAATCGAAGCTCTTCCCTCTGTTCCTCCGTACACACACACACACACACACACACACACACACACACACACACACATATATATATATATATATATATATATATATATATATATATATATATATATATATATATATATATCATCCGGAATGTCCGATAGTTTTACACGCTCCCGATTTCAGAGTGGTTTCTGTGAATCCGTTCTTCGAGGAGGAGTGAAGACAGGGTCCCAACCTTCATATAATGGGCCACTGGGTTCTGTCTTCTTCTCCCCTCCTGTCTCGATGACAGATTCATTGCGTATGTGCGAGCTTCTCTTAAGGCCCTCAATGCCCCTTGTGCTGTTCAGGAACCAGAGACATCAATCTCTTGGTTCCCTGAACTGCTGTCTACACGAGGATATGTCTACCCTGCAGACGAATGCTATCCCGCGAGGTTCTAGCCAGTGACGACCTCGATCTCCCGGCCCTCCATTCTAAACCTTGAATGATTAGGGTCTGGAGTTTCGGTGTTGAGAGTTACTCCGTCACCGATTTTCGATGCCATCGGGCTCGTCTGGGGGATCAGAGACAGTCATCTCTTGATTCCCCCGGGCGGCCTGCAACAAATAGATAAAACCCTCACAGGATCTGGACGATGATCTCTCTTCCTCTTGCTAAGCTCCCCTGGCATCCTCCTAACAGAAGCCCCTATGAAAACCCCCTTTTCTGTGCTCCAAATCTTGCCTTAACCTGAGCCAGAAATCTCAAGAAACTCCGAACAGAGCATCGTTATTGAGCTCTGAAACCCTGAAATCCTTCTGCATTTCATCTTCTCGGCGTGCGAGTTTCCCCGCCGAGAACCATAAGGCCGAGAGGCCTTCCCCTTCTTTTAGCTAAACGACAAACCAGTCTGTTACAGCACTTTCCACATGAGCCTCCCGGCACCAAGCTCCCGGCGTGCCAATTCCCCGCCGAAAACCCCTTAGCCGAGAGGCCTCCCTCTCTTGCTAAATGACAAAGAAACCAACAACCCCCCTTGGCCATGAAACCCCTCTCCACATGACCTTCCCGGCCTGGGCTTCCCGGCGGCAGGTTCCCGGCGCGCTAACTAGCGCGCCGGGAAGCCTTGCGCCGAGAACCCCCCCCCCCTTTTGCCACTTAGGCCCAGGCCGAGAGCCTCTCCCGGCCACTTCATGGGCGCGCCGAGAAGCCCCCACTATAGCTCACGCCGAGAAGTCCCTCGCGCCGGGAGCTTTCTGCCGTCTTCCCTCTGCGCCGGGAAGCCTCGCGCCGAGAGCCCCCCTTCCTTTGGCCAATCAAATCCCTGGCCGAGATCTTCCTCTCCTGGCCAACAGAAACCCTGGCCGAGATCCCTCTTTTGACTAAATAAAACCATGCCGAGAGCCCTCTCTCTTGGCCGACTCAACCCACGCCGATACCCCTGCTTCGGCCAATGAAACCCAGACCAAGGTTCATCTCTGCACTATTGTACTTCAACTCTTTAACCTCTCCATACATCTATCAGGAGGATGCTTGGAGATCATCAGATACACCCTGAGGAGATACAACAATGGGGAAAACCTCCCCTACATTCCCATGTCCCGAATTGGATTCACATGCAACCCCGCAGGTTCGGCGGACCTTGTCTTTACAAGGGTTTCGTCGACCTCCGAGACGGGGAATAGTGGTCGATGATAGAGACATGTACAGTCTCCTTGAGCCTTAGTGCTCCCCCGCTTTTCGGCTTTCATCCCGGCATTCCGTCGATGTCAGCCTATGTCATCCCTTGGCAGATGCTAAGTCTAGGGGAGGTGCTGCCAAAATTCCCCCAGGATGATGAAAGCCAATATTAAGCTGCCCCCGGGAACCTTTGCGCACTTGCATTGCATTGATAACATACTCAGATGTTATTACTGGATCTTAAATCCGAATTTTGTTCCGGGGGCTCCGCCCCCGGAAACCCCCGCAAGGGGCGTTGCCCCCTTGATCCCCGCGACCTGACCGCGCAGGTCGATCCGCGTGTAAGGGCGCAACATTGAGCGTTCGCTCACTTTACGTCGTCCCGCACCGGGTTCATGAATAACCCCTTTAGCTCGAGAGGGCTCTGCCACTGCATGAGTTCCGCCGGCTTCTTCAGGGAATATCAAACATTGCCCCATGGCAGATATGTGGTTCGGGAAGTTCAACACTTCTCTCTTTCGGCTTTCATCCCGGCACTCCGTGGGTGATAGTCTATTTCCCCCTGGGCATAATCCAGATTAAGGGGAAATGCTGTCGAAATATCGATCGATGCTTTGAACCCCCATCATGGCCACGGCCCAGTCTGCCTATGACTGAAATTTTCCCTTCCCCCCTGAGCCCGGTCTTTGAACTGCTGACTTAACGATATCATCTGTATCTATGGTTGATGTTATTATCTTGCCCGCCTTCCTGGCTCCGGTATGAAGTTCCATTTACGCACATGAATATATTTTTGCCTCTCGGGGCCTCCTACTTTTGGCGTTTAATCAAGGGTTGTCTTCCTTAGGGAGGACGTAATTAACATCATAGCGTTCAGGGTATGACGGACTTCTAGTCCAGACACGATCACTCACAATCGACTGACCATGTCAGATCGAGCGCACAATAAAATCGTCACTCCGGTGACTGGCACGCCAATGAACCAATAAATAAATAAATAAATAAATAAATCAATCAATAAAATAAATAAATAAGATATCACCAATGAAAAAAAATCCGCGTCCACACGCGGCTGTCAACACACATCCGCTAGGTGCCATCCTTCTTGGGTGTGAGCAAGGCAGGGACCGCACATAGACTCTTGCTCACCCTGAGGAAACCTTTGTGGATAAGGTCCTCGACAATCCTTTGGAGCTCAGCATGCTCCTTGGGGTTCAACCTGTAGTGGGGAAGGTTGGGTAGGGTGGACCCAGGGACAAGATCAATGGCGTGTTGTACATCACGCATGGGAGGGAGTCGTGAGGGTAAGTCTTCCGGGAAGATGTCTTGGAAGTCCTGCAGGATTGTCTGGACTTCAGGTGGGATGGAGACTTGGGACTCCTCAGGGGTAATGGTGACGACAACAGCCCAAACAGGGGCACCCTCGGCAACCTTTCTATTCATCTCACGAACACCTATGAAGTTAAGGCGCCTAATCGGGTCATGGTCAACCTTAGGGGCCTTAGGGATGGATATGACAAGTGTAGGAGAGGAGGGAATGGGAAGCTTCCCTTTGGTGGGGGTTGGGGCATTCTCCCGAATTTTGGGGGATGCAGCGGGTGTGGAGGTAGGACTCTTTCCCGTGACCACCTTTGGAGGTGTTGGGAGCAACTGAATCATCTTCCCATTGTGGAAGAAGGAACACTCATTGGACCGACCGAATGTAGTAAGGTCTACATCGTAGATCCATGGCCATCCTAGGATGATGCTCCCGACCTTCATAGGCACTACATCGCATAGGATTTGTCCTTGGTAGGACTGGAACTGGATGGGAATGACACATGTAGTGGTGACTGGGATGGACGTGTCGTCAACCCAAGCCACGTTGTATGGCCTCGGATGAGGATGGGTAGGTAGACCTAGACGGGATACAAAGTCTGAAGAGACTGCATTGATACAGCTCCCGTTGTCAAAGATCACCTTGCAGGGTTGAGTTTTGACCATGATATAGGTTTGGAAGATGGAGTTTCGACGCCAGTCGTCCTCCTGAGGGTGGGCCAGGATACAGCGGACTACACCCAATCTTTCATGGCTAGAGGTCTCGGCAATATCTCCCACTTGCATGTACTCGACATGCGTGCCATCATATCCTACATCTAACTCCTCAAACTGGGTGATGAGGTCAGGATCGGCCTCATATCTCTCAAGGGTTTCTCCTTCCTGAGGTGGAAGTTCCATAGATTGGGGGTCGGTGATGACCAAGGCTCAGGTGGGGCAATTAGTGGCAATATGCCCTAAGTTATGACACCTGAAGCAGCGGACTCCCGAGACAGGGGCTGGTTTGGAGGTGCTAGGGACGACTCCCTTTCCCTTGTCATCTCTCCTCTCAACTGGTGGAGTATACTCCAGCCTAGGCACAGCTGCGGGTGCAGGTAAAGGGTTCCGTGGGAAAGGAGCCGTAGGAGCAACGGCCCTAAGTGGGGTAGCAGTAGGAACATAGGAGGTGGAGGGGCCAGCTCTCTCAGTGTAGCGGACTATAGGGTTTCGGGTTTCAGGTTGGCGATAGATGGGAACCCGAGGTGGGGCCACCCTTTGAAACCTCTCAACATCTCGTGCAACCTGGTAGGCGTGCTCGAGGGTGTTAACCTCCCGTAAGAATAATTCTCGCTGAATACTCTCGTGTAGGCCAGCCCTAAACCGAGAGAGGGTGACGGAGGCATCCTCCATGACTCGACTCCGAAGGAAGAAGTCATCAAATTTGGTGATGTACTCGTCCACAGACTTTCCATCTTGGGTGAGTTTCTGCCATTGGTCTAAAAGACGCTGATGGTAGGAAGGTGGCAGATACTTCTCCCTCAATTTCTCCTTCATTTCTTCCCACGTGCTAATAGGCTTCTCCCGTCTCCGTGCTAGGAGATTCTCAACATTACACCAGTAGGTCTTGGCTTGACCTAGGAGTTTCATTTTGGCAAACCTTACCCTGGTGGCAGGGGTCATGCGGCGATGCCAGTCAAAATATTGATCCATCCCGGTTTCCCACTCAAGGTATGTAGCGGGGTTGAGGGACCTATCAAAACTTGGAGCGTCAATTTTGACGTTCCGTAGGATGATATCTTCATCGTCGTGGTCTCTCTCTCGAGGCACACGGGCCTCTTGCTCTCTACCTTGGGGAGTCTAATTCGGGCGGACTTGCTCTCTTTCCTCCCTAGAATTGGCTACGGGATTGTCGTGGCCATTCACCCTTCCTTCTTCCCCTTTTAATCGATCCTCTAAGGCTCGGATCCTCTTATCGAGTTCCGTCCGTAGTTGGCCTATGGATTCTTCAAAGTGGGCCACAAGATTATGCTCGAGCTGGACTAGCATAGCAGTCACGATCTCTTGATCTATGGGTAGTGTTGAGGGGGGCTCTAGACGGCCATATGAATTCCTAGACCAACGTGGCATGCACGACCTCGGACGTAAATGATGCAATCCTAGGACCGAAAATTAGCAAGCTATAGACTCGAATTTTGTTGGCTAATTGGCAAAGGGCCAACTTTGAATGGACTGGTCAGGGAGAGTTGCTCGCCCGTAGACGAAGTAGTTGTGGAACTACCCTCTGACAATTAGGGTGCCCTAATGTAACAGTCTAGGGCCTAAAGGATAGGTGCAAGCAAGCACTCTCTCACCGTCCACAGCGATGCACTCAGAAGACTGGCTGCATGGATCGGACTCTCTCTTACTTTGTCGCGCGGCAATTAAAAAGATACTAAATGAGCAAGTTTGGAGCACGCACCTAGCTGACTGAAAAGTCTAGCTCCGACCGGAGACGAAGGCGAGCGGGGACGTGCGTGCCCGCACGGCGTCGACGAAGCTTGAACGGTTACAATGAATTCACTCTGCGCATGGATGATTTAATTTATTACAAAACCACTCAATTTGAAAGTTTTCCCACGCAGGGGAACAAATTAATCCAATCTTCTCCACGCAGGGAGACTCAGTGGCACGTACGTTCCGTAGTTTACGGATCTTCTGTCGACTTATCGGGTGACCCTGGCGCCGATCAGGCCGTTGTTGTTGACTTGTGGTGCCACAATTTCCAATTAATATACATAGATATAGATATATAACTATTAAAATATATATATATATATATATCCCTTGATATTATATATGTATAATAGTTATATATATATATTTCAACAAATGTTATCCTCCGTTTTTTTTAATCTCTTTTTTTTTCAACATTCACCTACTCTTTTTTTGACTTTTCAAACTCTTTTTTTCAAACACTTTTTTTCAACCCTGCGCGTGCATCACACGGCTGGCATTCGGGTCTGCAAAGAAGGTGGGCAGCGCAGGTGGTTCACGGGGCAAACGGTACAAGGGCGAGCGACCCACGCGGGCGCTTGACGTGGGGCAGGCGGCAGTTGGCGAGGGGGGGTGTGGGAATGGATTTTATTTATTCTTTGGTTGTCATTTAATTTTATTTATTGATTTATTGGTTGGTTTATTAGGCGTGCCAGTCACCGAAGTGATAATTTTATTGTGCACTCGATCTGACTCAATCAGTCGATTGTGAAGTCCGAGTCGGGACCGGAAGTCCGTCATACCATAAAGGCTATGACGTTAATTACGTCCTTCCAGAGAAGGACAACCCTTGATTAATCGCCAAAGTAGAAGGATCCCAGGGGCAAAACCAATGTGATAGGCATGCTCATTCATTTACAGGATAGAAGATGCATGCGATTATGCAAAATGAGATATGACATATTAATATACGGAATAAATACGGCAGCATATCCCCTTATCTTAGACTATGCCAAGTGGGAATATAGGACATCCATCCACGGAGTGCCGAGATGGACGTCAAAGGAAAGATGGGCGTAGCCCGAGATCCAAGAGGATCTAGATGCGACGGGACAATGTCCATGATCATGGTATTTATTGATATCCCCTTAAGAAACTATTGGAGGACATGCAGTGGCAGAACTCCAAGAGTCAGTAGGGTTATAAGAAAACATCATAGTCAAACGGTACAATATGGGGGTAAAACCCCATTAATTTAGCTCCCTGAGACTTGGATGAAGAACCATAGTTCCCCATGATATAATGAAGATTGGCATGCAGGCTAATGAGGTTAGGATGTTGGGTTTAGACTGAGTTTAAGGCTCATTAAGATTGCTGGGAGATTGGGTGTTTGAATGATAGTTGGTACTGAGATGAACCGGTGCGGATGGGAAGCAACATGAAGACGAACCGGCGCGGTGGGGTCCCGGCGCGACTGGTCTCGACGTGACAATGAACCCAAGGGGGGCATCAACATGACTGGTCCTGGCGCGACTATGATCTCGGCGCGACTGGTCCCGGCGCGACCATTGTCTCGACGCGACGATCACCCGGCGCGGAACTCGTGCCGAGAAGGGGCTGCGCCGGGAGGCTAGATGGCACAGACAAGAAAGATTTCTTTGGGTTTTAGGTGTTTTGGAGGCTGTGGATTTTGGGGAATCTGAAAGGGGAGGATGAATTCATCCAAAGAAGGTCTAGGGAGACCATGTGACAATCAGCGGGAAAACTCGTAATGATCATATTCCCCTTTTACAGTGGGAGAAGGGCCATGAGATAGTCTATCTCAGGCCTCTGCCACACAGCAGGGGGTTAATTTGTCAACTTAACAAAAAAAACATTACATGATATGACAAAGCAAGGCTCGTGAATGAATTTCGGCAGCATCTCCCCTTATTTTGGACTATGCCAAAAGGGGAGTATAGGACATCCATCTACGAGTGCCGAGATGGAAGCCAAAATAAAGATGGGCGTAGCCCAAGATCCAAGAGGATCAGAATTTAGCGGGACAGTGTCCACTCGTAGTGGCAACTCATTAATATTCCCCTAAAGGGACCACCGGAGAACATGCAGTGGCAGAACTCCGTGGTCTGGTGGGGTTAAAGAAGGAAATCGGAAACCCAAAACCCGGATTGAAATAAATGTAAGGGGTAAAACCCCATTGATATAGCCCCTCCATTTCTCATGAGGCTAGATATAGGAATGGATCCATAGAAAGTAAAATGCATGCGTTTATTCTTATAGATGTGTGTATATATACACACCTATATACGCTTGACCAACTGGAAATCAACGGCTGATGGTGATTAGTGGGTCATTTTAAAATTAGTTAGTGCATACATGATTCATACTCAAGCATGGTGAGCCACAGGAGCATTTACGTGAGGACCCCCATGTATGAAGAAAGGAATTATTTATGTATGCATAAGCCAAATATACATCCCTTCATATATATATATATATATATATATGATGGGTTGGCCTTCACTACAACATGCACTAACGTAGTATGGTCACAATTAGTTGGTGAAAGTTTTATTCAAGAAATCAATACCAGCACACAAGGGTGAATGGAATTAGTACATAGCCAATCGCTATTTACGTATATGCATCCTGTGAATGGAGAGTATGCATTGATGGGCAAATGTGAGTAGCAGGCGCCATGCACAGAGGGAGTTCCACTTATTCAAATGGGTTTTCGTGAAATCAGTGCACCATGTGGGCCATAGCCATGCCCCAAAACCATCCCAGACATGCAGACGGCATGTAAAGAAATAAAGCTGGCAGCCGGATAACACCCCTGGCGGCCTGCACGAAACACCCGCACTCCGCGCGGGAGTTAAAAGGGTATCAGCTCGGCAGTGGGTGGCTTCTCGGCGTGGGAATAAGAAAGAGGCGTTCTCGGCATGGCAACCTGCCATCGATGGGTCCGCGGGCTATTCATGCACTCGGCACGAAAATAAAAATAAGTCCCGGCGCGGGAGGGTTCTCGGCGTGGGAGTCACCACGCCGGGAACTATTCATGGTGCCGGGAGGCTTCCGTGCCGGGAAGGTTACATTGAGAAGGGTTCTCGGCCAGTTAAGTGGAGAAAATGGGGGGTTGTCAGCGCGCCCCAACTCTCGGCGCGCGAAGTGTCACGCCGGGGACTATTTGGCGCGCCGGGAAGATTTTGCGCCGAGAGGGTTTCATGGTTCAAGGGTTTCATGTTTTTTTTACGGAGCTCTGTTCTGGAGATTTATGAGATCGAGACGGGATTTGGGACGCAGGAGGGAACTGGATCGAAGCTTTTACTGGAAGGATGCTAGGGAATCATCAGAAGACCGGTCTGTAGAGGGATCGAGGCCATCGTTCATCCAAAACACACTCAAAATACCCTGTGGATGTATGTGTTTATTTGTTGCCGACCGCCCAGGAAAATCAAGAGATGACTGTCTCTGATTCCTGGGATGGCCTTAATGACATCGAGGGAACAATCCATGGAGAGAGGTCGTTAAAACCCACCACACTGGGATTCCTCGGGAGCCATGGATCCCAAACATCCATAGGTTAGAATGGGGGACCATGCTGCCTCTCATCCAGAGCAGAAGCAAAAAAGGAGGGAGCAGAAGATCGTGGCCAATGCACACACCAAAACTCACACTTCCAAACGAGCATACATAGAAGAGATATACAGAGAATGAAGATCGAATGTATTTGACGTTGAAAACAAGGGGAAGACCCTGCTCGTTCATAGATACATATACAGTCGGTTACATCACCCACCTATGTCCAATCGTAAGAAACGGAGGGAACAACAGCATTCCTCAAAGGAAAGACAGATGAAGAAGAAATACAGAAGACGCACATCGGAGAGATGAAAAGCAAGAAAAGAGAAACAGAAGACGGGGGAGGGCGGAGCATTGACTCCTCTCCCTCCCCAGCGCCCACCTTCTCCTTCTCTCGGACTTCGCAGCAGCGGCTTCTCTTCTCTTCTCTTTTTGTTGTCTTATCTGGTGAGTGTGGCTATTCCTCTCTTCGATATCTGTCTATCTATCTGTTCTCTCTGTGTGTCCCTCGCCGCCCCCCCCCCCCCCCCCGACTTCATCGAAATGGAGGCTTCTTATAGAGGGGGTGGAACCCTTCTACAGTCGGCCCGGTTGACCCTCGGCGCGCCCTGGGATTTGGCCATCGACGCGCTTTCCTTTGTGGGTATCGGTGCGCAGCTTTCATCATGGTGGTCAATGGGCCACGGGCGGCCCATTCCCAGTGTCATCGACGGTCTTCTGTCCCCTGAAATAAAGAAATATTATAAGATGAAATATGTTAGTATTATTATTTCTATTATTATTATCTTATAGTTTTATTATTATTTTATTATCATTATTATATCTTTTTTTATCTTTTATTATTATTGTTATTATTATTATTAGATATATATATTGTTTTCTTTTCCTCTTTTCTCTTGTTTTTCTCTCATTTTCACCATTATTATTATTTATTTATTTTATGTGTCAGCAAATGCCCCCGACCCGTAGGTGGCGCGAATGAGGGACGGATGAGCGGGGCCTACGGGTGAAGCCCGTTTGAAAGCGTGTCTTTTTTGTTCATGCGAGCATGCAGGCATTCAACAGCAAGCATAAGCTAGATATATAGAATAGCTCCCCTATATCGGGGATAGGACAAGGACACCGCTTGTGACTCATAGGCAGAGTGCGGCTCACAAGGCACAACTAAGGGAGATGTGCATGCGCAGAGAGGACATCGCATAGAATATGTGCACAGCGTAAGCCATGATCTACACCCGAGGCTACTTCTCTATAGTGTGATAGTGCAAGTATGCGAGTAGCGAATCTCTGACATAGGGATATGCAGACGTTCTAGATAACATTAGAGCATTGCTCTAGCGTCTACACACACAGCTGGGGTTCTCGCTTTTCGGTAGTTTCGCACAACCCCCTTTAGCTTATTCCCAGCTTCAAACTTCACCGTTCGGCGCGAGTCTCCTCATGTGTCTCAATGGAGATTCCCGGCTACTAGGATTCATCCTTTATAGTAATTTTATTATGGACTTCACCGTTCGGCGCGAGTCTCCTCATGTGTCTCAATGGGGATTCCCGGCTACTTGGATTCATCCTTTATAGCAATTCATTACGGACTTCACCGTTCGGCGCGAGTCTCCTCATGTGTCTCAATGCGGATTCCCGGCTACATGGATTCATCCTTTATAGCAATTCATTACAGACTTCACCGTTCGGCGCGAGTCTCCTCATGTGTCTCAATGGGGATTCCCGGCTACTAGGATTCATCCTATCTAACAGTCTTCTTCTTTTTCTTCTTTTTCTTCTTTTCCTTTTTTCTTCTTTTTTTTTCTTCTTTTTCCTTTCTTCTTCTTCTTCTTTTTTTTTAAACTGGGGGGGAGGCAACTCTCTCCTCACGATTACCCCTCGTATGGGTGCAGAAGTTAGAGCACACATATAGTGTGAGGAAGAACCTTCTAGCATCCCTATGATAAGAGATCGTTGAACACATTGTGGTGCAAAGTGTGGGAGTTTTGCTTTGGGTGTATCTCACGAGTTGCGTTAGCGACATAGCTATGACTTTTTCACTAGACGCATGCACTAAGCCGATATTGGCTTTTCATCCCTTAGTGTATACCGTGGCGCACATATGCTTAGAATCGGGCAGCTTTATTTAGCAAGGAGATGTGGTCCTTAAAAATTGAAGGAGGTGTATTATCTTATAGTATAAGCAAGCATGCAAGCAAGGCCAACAAACACCCAAAATTTGAAAGTATGCAATTTTTCTCTTCTTTTCTTCTTCTTTTTTTTATATGTATGCATATATGTATATGTCACTATATATCCATTTATTTGTTCAAGCGCCCGTTGCGAATACCTGCATGTTAGTTATTTAAAAGTAAGCCAAATTGATAACAAAAATAATGGGAAAAGGCTTTATGTAGTAAGTCCCGACAGGACGAAGGGGGTTGGCACTGGCTGACGAGAGCCGTTTTATTCAGATGATGAACCTGGATTAAAATGGAGTGGTAGGCCTAAACAGGGTGCCTTGGCCAAGAACGGGCAGCAGGTTCTGACAGGGAGTCTAACCCGAATATAGAAAGTAGACTACAGACGTCGGCGGTTGGCAAGGGAAGCGGGCTATGACAGGCGAAAGGTAACATGGAAAGCAGGCTGTAAAAGCCAGAAGATAATAGGAGAATAGGATATGAAGACCTAACGATAGCAGAAAAGTAGGCTTCAAGGGGAGCCCAAGTCATTGGGTTGTAGCAATCATCACGGTGGGACATGATGGTCATTGTTGAAGTAGGCTTAATCCAAAAGGGTAGCGAGACAGCGGGCTTTTGACGGTATGTCAAGGCTGAGAATTTCATGGGTAGTGAAAGATAATAGAATAGCAGGTCGCAAGGACCCGGAGATGGTGAGATAGCAGGCTATACAAGCCAAGGTAGCAGGTTAATAGACCGTAAAAGTCGGTATAGCAGGGTAGCAAGCCATAAAGGCCGAGGTAACAGGATCCAGGAAAGTGATGATAGCAAGCCGTGGGGGCCAAGGTAGCAGGTTAAATGAGCCAGAGGTAGCAAGCTGTAAAGTTAGGATCAGCAGACTATAAGGTTTGGAAACATAAAACTAATGAGCCAAAGATAGTAGGATATAGGAGCCAATAACAACAGGCTTTAAGAGCCAGAATAGCAGGCTGTAGAAGCCAGGAATAGCAGGCTATGAGAGCCAGAGACAGTAGGCTATTAGAGCCAAGATAGTAGACCGTAGAAGCCAGGAATAGCAGGACATAGAAGCTGGGAATAGCAAGCTACGAGAGCCAGAGACAGCAGGCTATAAGAGCCAGGACAGCATGCTGTAGAAGCCAGGAATAGCAGGTTACGAGAGCCAGAGACAGCAGGCTACAAAAGCCAGGACAGCAGGCTACAGAAGCCAGGAATAGCAGGCTACGAGCCAGAGATAGCAGGCTATAAGAGCCAGGACAGCAGGCTGTAGAAGCCAAGAATAGCAGGCTACGAGAGCGAGAGATAGCAGGCTATAAGAGCCAAGATAGCCGGCCGTAGAGGCCAAGAATAGCTGGCTATGAAGGCCAGAGATAGCAGGCTACAAGAGCCAGGACAGCAGGCTATAGAAGCCAGGAATAGCAGGCTACGAGAGCCAGAGATAGCAGGCTGTAGAAGCCAAGAATAGCAGGCTACGAGAGCCAGAGACAACAGGCTACAAGAGCCAGGATAGCAGGCTGTAGAAGCCAGGAATAGCTGGCCACAAGATCCAGAGACAACATGCTACAAGAGCCAGGATAGCAGGCTGTAGAAGCCAGGAATAGCAGGCTATGAGAGCCAGAGACAGCAGGCTACAAAAGCCAGGGCAGTAGGCTGTGAAAGCCAGGAATAGCAGGCTATGAGAGCCAGAAACAGCAGGCTATAAGAGCCAAGATAGTGGGATAGCAAGCCGTAAAGGCTAGGATAGCAAGCTATAAAAGCCAGAATAGCGGGATAGCAAGCTGTAAAGGCCAGGATAGCAGGCTATAAAAGCCTAGGATAGCAAGCCGTAAAGGCCAGGATAGCAGGCTATAAAAGCCTGGGATAGCAGGCTACAAGAGCCAGAAAGTGGTAGGATAGCAGGTTATATAGGTCGAAATGACATAATAGTAGGCTTTAGAAGTTAGGGTTTAACGAGATAGCAGACTGTAAAAGCCAGAAGGTAGCAGGATAGCAGGCTGCAAGAGCCAGAAAGGTGAAATAGCAGGCTATAAGAGCCTGGATAGCAGGCTACGAGAGCCAGAGATAGCGAGCTTTGGCTAAGTCGAGAGATAAGATAGCTGAGGTGTAAGGTAGTAGCTTTGGCCGGGATGGCTAAGCCGAAAGATAGGATAGTGCTCACATGCTGTGGGGAAGTGGGCTTCCAAGCCGACATCTAGGAGGATGGAATGTGAGTTGAAATTGAGGAGAGAGGGACTGAATAGTCATAGTCAAGGGAAGTGGGCTTCGACAATAGGTCTAGGCCGTTGCATTGCATTGATTATTGCAATGGGACAGGTGGATGAGCTCTGATAGCAAGCTTTGGCCAAAAATGGCTAAGTCGATGGATGAAGTCGTTGGAAATTGTAATAGCAGCTTTGGCCGGAATGGCTAAGCCGAAAGATAGAATGGTTGAAAATTACGATAGCAGCTTTGGCCGGAATGGCTAAGCCGACAGATAGAGCAGTTGAAAATCATGATAGCGGCTTTGACTGGCATGGCTAAGCCGAAAGCTAGAATAGCTGAAAATTATGATAGCAGCTTTGGCTGGAATGGCTAAGCCGAAAGATAGAATGGTCACAAATTATGATAGCAGCTTTGGCCGGAATGGCTAAGCCGACAGATAGAGTAGTTGAAAATCATGATAGCAGCTTTGGCTTGAATGGCTAAGTCGAAAGCTAGAATAGCTTAAAATTATGATAGCAGCTTTGGCCGGAATGGCTAAGCCGAAAGATAGAATGGCCGAAAATTATGATAGCAGCTTTGGCCGGAATGGCTAAATCGAAAGAGGAGATAGCCGAAGAATTGCAATAGCGGCTTTGGTAGGGATGGCTGAGCCGGAGGACGAGACAGTTATCAAATTGTGATAGCGACTTTAGCCGGATGATGGAATGGCTGAAAATGTATAATAGCGACTTCGACTGTCATGGCTGAGTCGGGGAATAAGATAGCTGGAAGTTGTGAGATATATGGTAGTGGGCTTCAGCCGAGGTGGACGAGCCGAAAAATGAGATACTTGAAATACATGATAGGGTGTTGGGCTCGCCAACAAGGATAGCTGGTTTTGACTGGATGTCAAAGGCCAGAAGATAGGATAACAGATCCTGGCAGGATGTCGGACTTGGAAGCAATCTAGAATTGATGTTGCCTTGACGGACTGTCGAAGACAACTCATGCATCTGACCCAGACGGGAGGTCTGCGTCAAAGGTAGAATCTAGATGCCAACCTAACAATATGTCGGAGCTGACGAACCTTACTCAGACGGTAGGTCTGGGACAAGGGTAGAATACAGACGTCGACCCGACGAGATATCAGGACCGACAAACCTTGCTCGGACGGCGTGTCTGACCCGACGAGATGTCGGAATCAACAAACCTTGCTCAGACGGGAGGTCTGAAACAAGGGCAGGATATAGACGTCGACCCGATGAGATGTCGGAATCAACAAACCTTGCTCAGACGGGAGGTATGAAACAAGGGCAGGATATATAAATGGGCATTGACTCGACAGAATGCCGAAATCAAGTAACTCAACGAAGACGTGGGGTCTAGGCCAAGGTTAAAACTTAGTCGACTCGCGAGGGCTAAGAATGGTACCCTCCAAAAGTACTCCTGGTACAGACCAGCCCATAGTGCAGGCTGTGTTGTCCGGTGGGACTATTGATGGATTTGACTATGTTGTTATAGCGCCGGTGGGGCTAGGGATTAACATCTGAGAGCTCGGCCAAGGCGGGGTGCCTTGAGCAAGAGGGAAAAGGTTTATGGGCCTAGCTCGGCGAGGCTTGATGGGCAGAGTCTCATAGCTCGACGAGGGCGGAGTGCCTCAGGCCAAGATAAGGGATAGCTCGATCAGGGCGGAGTGCCACTAGACCAAGGTGGAGGTAGCTTGATCGGGGCGGAGTGCCACTAGACCAGGGTGGAGGTGGCTCGATCCGGGCGGAGTTCCACTAGACCAAGGTAGAGGTAGCTCGATCCGGGCGGAGTGCCACTAGACCAAGGTAAGGGGAGCTCGATCAGGGTAGAGTGCCACTAGACCAAGGTGGAGATAGCTCGATCCGGCGGAGCGCCACTAGACCAAGATAAGGGGTAGCTCGATCAGGGCGGAGTGCCACTAGACCAAGGTGGAGATAGCTTGATCCGGGCAGAGTGTCACTAGACCAAGGTAAAGGTAGCTCGATCCGGGTGGAGTGCCACTAGACCGAGGGAAGGGGTAGCTCGATCCGGACGGAGTGCCACTAGACCAAGAAAAAGGGGTAGCTTGATCAGGGCGGAGTGCCAATAGACCAAGGAAAGGGGTAGCTTGATCAGGGCGGAGTGCCGCTAGACCAAGATAAGGGTAGTTCGGCTAGGGCGGAGTGCCATTAGACTAAGGGTATGTATAGCTCGGCCAGGGCGAAATACCACTAGGTCAAGGTGGGTAAAACTTAGCTAGGGTGGAGCGCCACTAGGCTAAGGCATGTGGGACTTAGCTAGGGCGGAGCGCCACTAGACTAAGGTAGGCAGAACTTAGCTAGGGCAGAGTGCCACTAGACTAAGGTAAGTAAAACTTAGCTAGGGCAGAGTGCCACTAGACTAAGGCAGGTGGGACTTAGCTAGGGCGGAGCGCCACTAGACTAAGGCAGGTAGAGCTCGGTCAGGGCGGAATGCCACTAGGCCAAGGTAGGTGGGACTTAGCTAGGGCGGAATGCCACTAGACTAAGGCAGGTAAAACTTAGCTAGGGCAGAGTGCCACTAGACTAAGGCAGGTAAAACTTAGCTAGGGCAGAGTGCCACTAGACTAAGGCAGGCAGAACTTAGCTAGGGCAGAGTGCCACTAGACTAAGGCAAGTAAAACTTAGCTAGGGCAGAGTGCCACTAGACTAAGGCAGGTGGGACTTAGCTAGGGCGGAGCGCCACTAGACTAAGGCAGGTAAAACTTAGCTAGGGCAGAGTGCCACTAGACTAAGGCAGGTAGAGCTCGGTCAGGGCGGAATGCCACTAAACCAAGGTAGGTGGGACTTAGCTAGGGCGGAATGCCACTAGACTAAGGCAGGTAAAACTTAGCTAGGGCAGAGTGCCACTAGGCTAAGGTAGGTAGAACTTAGCTAGGGCAGAGTGCCACTAGACTAAGGTAGGTAGAGCTCGGTCAGGGCGGAATGCCACTAGACCAAGGGAAAGATTTAATGGGCTCGGTCCAATGGAGCTGATGGGAGATGAGAGCTCGACGAGGGCGGAATACCACAAGCCAAGGGAGAGGTTTTATGGGCCCGATCCAATGGGACTGATGGGCAACATCTAGAGCTTGGCGAGGGCGGAGTGCCACAGGCCAAGGGAGAGATTTTATGAGCCCAGTGGGACAAGTTTGGTATCTCTTAGCATGTTTGTGTAGCTGTTTACGGTGGAATGCCGAAGGATGACAAGGATGTATTAGTTATGAGTGTGGGTTCCACACTGGGGATAGAGGGTCAATCCCGGTGGGACTAATGGGAAGCATTTTGCAGGATAAGGAGGAATCCCGTTCTAACATTGAATGAAATGCAGCAAATGGGTCCTCTAAGCGAGGAGCTCGAAATCTTTAGCAGTCGAGCTTGTCGAATAGTTAGCATCTGCAGCGGGTTGTCCAGTTCACGATGGGATGTTGGTGTGCCCTGAATAATCCCGTTCTCTCTTCTTTTAGCTTTGGATGCCCCCATGATGGGGTGGATAGTCAGAGAGTTCATTCTCCTTTTAATGCCCCCAAGCTAGGGTGGATAGCTGAAGACGAGTTGTTCAAAGCACGTCTTTCCATTGGGTAGTTTGTTCGCTTCACGAGTAGTTGTGTAGGCAGACAACAGCAGGGAAATCTGACCGTCGGACTCCACCCTCTTCTCTTTTGTTGGCAGCCCCCGAGCGGGGAATAGAGTCTTGCTATGCCTAGCGGCGCCTCAGAGCTTCATTGCGGCTGAGCATATTTTCATTCTTGCCCCCCTTGCTCAGAGAGAGTTGAGCCTCCATTATTGTGTGCTGGAGCATATAGAGCAGCGGCTACGTTGTGCCGGGTCATTTCATTGGGAAGGAAATTCTTCCTTGCATCTTTATCATTTTACAGTTGGCCTTGATATGAGTGGACTCCATTATTAAGCTGATGGCTTGAATAAAGAGGGCAGCACATCGAGCGGTAACGCAGCATCTTTTCTTTTACTCTTGGGTTTATTTCTATTTTGGTCTTCAGCAGTTGTCCCGGAGGCGGTGCAACAATTACATTTGTTCGGCCTCTTGCCACAACGGAGGGAGCTCGGGATGCATCTCAGAAGGTGTACCGTCCCGATTGATATACGGCAACTGTGTTAGCCGTCATCTTGAAAATGGGCATCGGGTGAGGGCGAGGTGGATCCACCCTATATTCTCCAAGTTGTAATTCACCACTTTGGACTAAGTCTTCCATGATGTCTTTGAGCATATAGCAGTCCTCGATGAGATGTCCCCTCTTCCGATGGTAGGGGAAAAACCGAGGGTCGTCTTTTCTTTCGATGTCATTTGGTCTCTTGAGCTCCGGGAGGATGACCTTTTTGTACTCAAGGGCCCACTCGAATAGCTGTTCGGTCTTATCTTGCGGGAATGAGTATGGTCTTTTCATTCTTGCTCTTAGTGAAGGGGGTTTTTGTTCAACAACTCTGGTGGAGGAGGAGCTAGTTGCCTCCTGTGCTTTCCTCCACTGACGCTCGAAGGTAACAAAGTCAACTGCTTCTATTTCTTCTGGTGCCGACCGCTCTTTAATTAGCTTGTGCTCTTGAATTGGAGGTGTAAAAGCTGGGCAGTATTTGGCCAGAAAGGCTTCAATTTCAATTGACACATCTTCTAATTGGTCGAAGGATTTGACTTCGAGGCAAATTACCCTTTGCAGGATCTCTTTCCTCAGATTGCGCTTGCATAGCTGGACAACATCCTTGTAGCTTGGCGGATGTTTGCATCTCGCACTGAGATTCTTCCAGCGTTGAATGTAGTTCGAAGTAGACTCATCATCTTTTTGTTGGATCATATATAACTCTGCCTCGGTGACTTCTTCCTCCGCAGATTTTATCTCAGTTGCTTGTTCTATTACTGGCTTGTTTGTTATGGCTGTCGCCGTTGGATTCCGGCATAAGCCAACTGATTGTAGAGGCGGCATTACATGAGACGTGGAAGCTGGCCCCTGACGTGCCTGGAGAGCTGAGGGGTACGTGGGGGCCGTGTGGTATAGCTGTCGCGGGAGGGTGTTCCCGTCGTGGCCTTGTGTTGACTGTGGCAAAGCGGGTTGTGGTGAGGCTTCAAATGATTTAGCGTCACCTCGTAGGGCTTCGGATGAGGGTCCTTCCTGCCCGAGTGTGACTGGGAGTAAGCCCATCTCAGTCAATCTTTTTCTTAGTGTCTCTATTTCTTGTATTTTTTGATAGAGTTCCATCATCAGAGCAGAGTTAGCTTGGTAGGAGCTGGGAGTGCTGTTTCCCGTGCTGATTTTAGGTGGGGCTAGCATCATTTTATTATCGGCGCGGGACGCGTACGGTCCTGCATGAGTAGATGTTCTTGCCCCCATGCCCTCATGTTGAGGCGGGATATAATAGCATGCTCCTTCAGCAGGTGGTGGAGGATGCCCCCACCCTTCTTGGGGTTTACGGTGAGAGATAGGTGCTGTAGCTTGACCTGTCCTTACCGGTGTGTAGCATATTTCTTCGTCTTCTTCTTCAGCAACTCGGCTCGCACTGGGCAAGGCCGATAGGGTATTGCAGGAGAGGACAACGCCGCTCCCTCTGTCTCTTGGCTTATTCTTCTCTTGCCTTTTTGTAGTTGGCACTTGGTGTGCGACGCGAACTCTGGTTGTCTCTTGAGATGACATGTGGCATAGAGACACTGTATTGATTGCTCTTTCCATAGCAGGTAGCTCATGCGGGCGAGGAGGGTCCACCTTATAGTCACTGTGGACACACTTTTTATTTATTTAACAATTATCTTGTTCATTCGTTTGTTTATTAAGTGTGTGGGCGTGCCAGTCACCGAAGTGACGATTTATTAGGGCTCCGGAGAGCCCATGGTGCGCTCGAATCTGACTTCGTCAGACGATCGTGTGGTTCATGTCGGAACCGAATCCTGTCGCGCCATAAAGGTCACGACGTCATTTACATCCCTCATACGAGGGAATACCCTTGATTAATTGCCGAAATTAGGGGCCCCGCGGCCGAAAAGAATAATACTAATTGTGCGAAAGAGGTTGGGAATTGATCACGCTGAGGGTTGTGTTAAGGGCCATAAACCGTCGGCCGTGTCGGCCACTCGTAGACCTTTTGTATTCGGACACAAGTCCGTGGCAGCGCCACAATGAGAAAATCGAGGTAGATCCCTTCAAATGTCTGCCGAGCATGCGACAATTTTAATGAGGATTCGGAAGGTATCCGGAACGAGAAAACAAATCCGGTCCGATTAGGATGTCGGCCCGAGGTTAGGTCAGAGCCTGGCCATATCGGGGTGATTCCCGAGACTCGGGCTCGACCTGAAAGGGCGGCGTTGATATTCCCTTTTGCCCCGGGTCCCGAGGAGAGAGAGGGATGCAGTGTGGGCATTAGCGTCTTTTATCGGGGGGCCTTCTTAGTTATATCTTCTGGGATTTCTGATTTGATGTTTACTGTTCATTCGTGCCTTTGTCCGGGATAATTTCTCTTCTTTTATTCATGATCATTCTTATTATTGTCATTTGTTTATTATTTATCTTTTTATTACCCCTCCCGCCTCTTTTATTATGATTAATATTGCGCATTCGGAGTCCTTTAATTAGCGTAATTTTTATTAATTTATTTGCTATTGTTAATGCCCTTATCAGGTTGTATATGTGCATAGATGTAGTGTGCCGGCGAAGGGAAGGTAAGAGTGTACCGCTGAGAGGCCCAGAGGGCGTGCCGCTGAAGGCCAAAAAGGGGGCGTACCGCTGGAGGCCAAAGGAGCGTACCGCTGGGGCTCAAGGGAGTGTACCGCTGAAGGTTCAAGGGACGTACCGCTGAGGGTTGAAAGGGGTGTATCGCTGAAGGCCAAGGGAGCGTGCCGCTGAAGGTCAATGAGGGCGTGCCGCTGAAGGCCAATGGGGCGTACCGCTGAAGGTTGAAAGGGGTGTATCGCTGAAGGCCAAGGGAGCGTGCCGCTGAAGGCCAATGAGGGCGTGCCGCTGAAGGCTAATGGGGCGTACCGCTGAAGGCCAATGGGGCGTGATGGTGGAGGCTCGATCAGTTTTCGATTATTTATTTTAAGGCTTTTCTTTTCTTCTTATCTTGACTTTTGTGTAGTTTTATATAAAACTCCTCCCTTGTTTTGTTCTCTTTGCTCGGTTCGGTCTCTTGTCTTGCGGGTCGGACGTTCGGGCTGTCGGGTAGCTAATTAGTTCGGTTCAGTTCTCGTCGTGATGCCGGCAGTGGTTTGATGAGTTGGAAGGTTTCATTAATCACCCTGTTCGTTTGTTGCCTCCTTTTGCCTCTTTTAATTGTTTATTAGTTTCTCACAAAAATTTGACAGCATCTCCCCTTAACCCGGGGCGTAAGGGAGATAAAGGGAACGCGCCCACATGGAGTGGCGGAACCCGACAACTAGAGGTGGGCCCCCGGGGGAGCAACACCTTTATAGAGCCTCGGAAAACGTGAAGGAGAACGACAGACTGAAGGCCTCAAAGGGGCATGGACTGGGGCTGGCCAAGGAGCGTGCCGCTGAAAAAGGGGGGGCTGGAGAGTGTGCCGCTGAAGGCTGAAAAGTGTGTGCCGCTAAGGGTTGAACAGGGGGGTGTACCGGCCAAGAGCCAAAGGCTACAAGTGTGCCGGCCAATGGCTAATTGGGTGTGTGTGCCGCTGAGGGCAGAAAGGGGTGTGCCGCTGAGGGCACATGGGGCGTGCCGCTAAGGGCCAAAGCTGGGTGTGCCGCTGAAGGCCATTGGGTGTGTCGGCCAAGTGCCGGAAAGGTGCATCGCTGGAGGGGCCAAACAGAGTGTGTAAGCAAACTGGGGGCCTTAGAAGCCATTCAGGAAAAAGAAAGAGGATTCAAGGCCAGGGGTAGGCCACTTGGTTACTGGATATTCGAAGAGAGGGCAAGGGTCTCCCCCTCCCCTGGGCCAGTGAGCACAACGGAAGGCTATGTAGGGGCTTGAAGGATTCATGAGGCCAAAGCTCATAGGAGAAATCACCTCGACATGAAGACCCCAAAAACACCGGAGAAATGGGGAGACGGAGGGAGAACGAACAACCCCATAAAAAGACCGTGAGAGCTAGCGCAAGCCAATAAAACTCATAGAGAAATCCAAAGAGGGTGATTTTCATTTATGGGGAGCCAAAGGCCAAAGCCCTATATGCACATTACAGAGGAAATGCCCAAGACGAGGCCATGGACAAAGGAAAAGAGAAACCCAAAACAAAGAACGGGAGGAGGAATGGAATACGAAAGGAAAGAAAGCATTGGGGCCCAAAAACCCCGGCCACTGTCCCTAACCCTCTCCCCCATTACATTGAGCTCTCTCCCTCTCCCTTACTCTTGCTCTCTTCCCGGTGGTCGTCGGAGGAGGCTCGCTGGAGCTCTTCTTCTTCTATTCTCTCTTCCCTTCCTCTCTGTGCCTCCGGCTGCGTGGGATCCTCTCTTCCGTGTCTCCTCCTCTCCCTTTTCTCCTTCTGACCCCCCTCTTTTTGTCGAAGCCGGGGTCTTTTATATGCCCAGCAGCGGGAAGCCTTCGAGCCCGGCCGTCGGAGGCGGGAAACGGTAGGTGATGATGGCGTTTGACCTGCCCCGTCCTGGGTCGTCAGGGGGTAGCTCACGTGGCCCAATGGACGGTTGCCACGTCGGACGGCTCACTGCGCGCCAAGGAAGCGTAGGGCATGGGCTGCACGTCGTCTTGCCGTTGAAAAGCTTCAACGCTGTGCCGCTGGCGGGCTGAACAAGCGTGCCGCTGGAGCCTCCTGAGGGCGTGTCGCTGAAACCCCAAATGGGAGTGCCGCTGAACGGCCTGGAGGGCGCGCCGCTGAAGCCTGAACGGGCCGTGCCACTGAGGGCTGCCCAAGGGGCGTGCCGCTGAAGGCTGAGCAAGCCGTGCCGCTGAGGGCTGAGCAAGCCGTGCCGCTGAAGGCTGCCCAAGGGGCGTGCCGCTGAAGGCTGAGCAAGCCGTGCCGCTGAAGGCCCCAATGGGTGTGCCGCTGAGCACCCCAGGGGGTGTGTCGCTGAGCACCCCATGGGGTGTGCCGCTGGGACCCTGAAGGGGCGTACCGTTGGAGCTCCATCAGGGCGTGCCGTTGAGGCCCCTTGGGGGCTGGGCGTGCCGCTGAAGGGCTCCCCACGGGGTGTGTATATGGGGCCCGTTCTGAGCCCGTTGCGAGCACGAGTCGTGGCCCGTTTGATTTCCTTTGGGGCCCATGGGCTGTGGGGCCTTTTGTGCTTGATTTCTCCGGGGTTTCTTCACTCGGCGCCGTTGCTGACGCGAAGCCGAGCAGGATATCAAGGCATGCATTTTTTGGTGTCCACAGTCACCCAGTTGTAGCTCCCCTCTTCTGATTAGCTTTTCAATAGCGTCTTTAAAGACGTAACAATCTTCGATAGGGTGCCCGACCACCTGATGATATGGGCAGTAGCAAGGATGGTCTTTCTTTCTAGCATCTTCTGGTCTCTTCGGCTCTGGTAGAGTAATCTTGCTGTTTGTGACAGCCCATTCAAAGAGGACCCGAGTCCCATCCTTGGGGAAAGAGTAGAGCTTTTTTATCTTGGCCCGCAGGGACGTGACTTCTTGCCGCTCAACTAGCTTAGCGGTTGGAGGGTTAGCCACTCCTTCTTCCTTTTCTTTTTATTGGTTGAATGCTTTGAAATCAATTGTATGAACTTCTTTGGGCGATGGCCACTTGTCAATAGACTTGCCCCTTTGGCTTGTTGCAGCTAGAGTAGAGGGAGAGTTGGAGATGAAGGCTTCAATCTCCGCGACCACATTATTTAGCCAGTCGAAAGACCATATTTCAATTCTGATCAACTTCCCGAGGATCTCTCGTCTCAGGCTCTGCTTGCATATTTGCACCGCATCTTCTGGATGTGGCGGTCGCTTGCATATCATACTGAGATTCCGCCATCTTTTGATGTACTCCAAGGCTGACTCATCATGTCTTTGCCTGGAGGCATACAGCTCGGTCAGTGTGACCTCTCTTTCAGCAACATGGAACTGCTCCCGGAACTTCCATTGCATAGTTGCCCAATCGCTTATAGAGCCGGCCGGCAGATTGGAGTACCATTCAAAAGCCGGGCCTGTCAGTGAGGACCCGAAGAATTTTAGCAGGTAGGCTTCATCTGTTGCCAGCTCACCCATTACTGTCATATAGTAAGCAATATGCTCTTTAGGAGAGCCCTGCCCGCCAAACTTTTCAAATTTGGGCAGTTTGTTAATGCTAGGTGGGAGCCTCTTTGCGGCATACTGTGGCGGATATGGCACCTTGTAAACATCAAATGTGATGATACCGCCATCTGTCCTCTCGGCCAGCTTCATTTCAATTAGTTGTTCCACCATTGATCTATTTACCACGGTTGGGTCCACCGGCACCGAGTGGCAATATGCAGAATGCTTTATAGAGGGAGTGAGTAGAGCTTCGACATGAGGTGCCGACGGCTCCGTTGGTGGCAACTGCTGCACTGGTGGAAGAGCTGGTTGCACCAAGGGTGGCTGCAGGGAATGTGGCTGAAGAGTGGCCTTGCCATAGCCTGTTGCTTGAGAAGTAGCTTGGGGTGTAGCAACGACCGGGTTAGGAACTTCCCGGGATGATTTAGCATGCACATCTTGTTGCCAGGGAAAAGGGGCTTGTTCATTTTTTTCATTCAGTTGCCTCTTCAAGGCTTCAATCTCTTGTTGGTAACTTTGTAGCATCATTAAGATAGTTGGGTCTTGCGCTTCCATAGCAGAGGTACCCTTGAATGCTTCGCCCGAAACATCTTCAGACGAGGCTGGCAGAGTAATCTCTTCTTCTTCAGAAGCCACCATGTCGGCAGTCGAAGTAGTGATAGTTTGCTTCTCTTTGGCTTCTTCAAGCATTTCTCTTGCAGCTTTGCCTCTTCTTGTCATTAGCCCGAGCCTTTCAGCTAACTTGGCCAACTCTTCCGACTCTTCGGGTAAGGCCCCATATCTGCTAGCCACCCCTGCCATGTTGCAAGTGAAGATTTGGATTCTTTTTCTTTGCCCCCAGACTGTTTTCTTGACTTGACTGGGGAAGGTTGACTTTTCAAACATTGATATCATTTTATTCTCTTCCTGCTGTGGAGAAGATTCAGAGCACTTGACTTGCAAGCCATCTTCATATTCATTCATGAATGACACCATTCTTCTTCTTTCTTTGCCTTCTTCTTTTCTTTCGGCGCTAATAGGGCGGAGTAGCCTTTCCTGACTTAGGAAAGAACTTTTTATGCCATAGAAGTAATTTTGGATCACTTGGGCCATTCCTTCTTGATTATGCCCTGGAGAGAGGGAAGAAATTAACAGTTGGTCTTGCATCAACGGCATGTAGGAGTGCCGCGATAGTCTAGTAGCTCTGTTCAATCTTGTCGAATGTCGGAGAACATTGGTCTGCCTGGCACAGACCCTATGAGCGGGCAGAGAGGCTACTGGCATGACCTCTTCTTCCTTTGGTGTAGCTTTATTGCCCCCACTTTTGGGGCCCTTGACAGTTGATGTTGAATCTTGCGGGGTCGAAACTAGGCCCCGGGTCCTCTTGGGAACCCACACTTGCTTGAAACTTGGTAGCTTGGGGGTCAGCTTCCCGCAGACTTCTTTGTCCAAATTGGCCTCCCGACTTGCAAGCACTTGAAAGCGGTTATGAACGGGAACTGCCGGGATGATATGGTCTGGCGAAGCTTTAGCACGGCGGCCGTTTAGATGAACACGAATGCCACCAATTAGAATAGACTTCCCAGAAGCTGAGAGTCGGCCTCAGGAAACAGCAACAACTCTTCTTCTTTGATTGTTCTTCTTCTTCTTGCGCCCGGACGCCTTGTCACTGGCGGAGACAGTATGGTAGTCCATGTGGTGGATAAAGCATGAGATAGTATGGCAAGACGGAGTGGTTCTCCGTGGATAGCTCACCTTTGCAGTGGCTACGGCCTTGGCCGCAACAGTCTTGTCAGCTTCCTCTTCCTCGGTCCTCAGCAAGCCAATGAAAGTGACTCCAAGAAAATTAGGAAACCCCACCACCAGTGGCAGAGTCCCGAAAGCAGTGGGCACTGCCAGGTACCCGTGCTCCACGTGGGTAGCGACCACTTGAGGGCCGAGTGCAAGCGCGGCAAATCCGCCAGCCATTGAGATCACTGCAAATCAAAATGAGCAAACGATGAATATTTTGGGGAAGGCCTCCAGGCCTTCTACTTTGGCGAAGAGATGAAGGGAGACTAAGTCCCACCGGGCGTGCCAGCTTGTGGGAATGGATTTTATTTATTCTTTAGTTGTCATTTATTTTTATTTATTGATTTATTGGTTGGTTTATTAGGCGTGCCAGTCCCCGAAGTGACAATTTTATTGTGCGCTCGATTTGACTCAATCAGTCGATTGTGAAGTCCGAGTCGGGACCGGAAGTCCGTCATACCATAAAGGCTATGACATTAATTACGTCCTTCCAGAGAAGGACAACCCTTGATTAATCGCCAAAGTAGAAGGATCCCAGGGGCAAAACCAATGTGATAGGTATGCTCATTCATTTGTAGGATAGAAGATGCATGCGATTATGCAAAACGAGATATGACATATTAATATACGGAATAAATCCGGCAGCATATCCCCTTATCTTAGACTATGCCAAGTGGGAATATAGGACATCCATCCACGGAGTGCCGAGATGGACGCCAAAGGAAAGATGGGCGTAGCCCGAGATCCAAGAGGATCTAGATGCGACGGGACAATGTCCATGATCATGGTATTTATTGATATCCCCTTAAGAAACCATTGGAGGACATGCAGTGGCAGAACTCCAAGAGTCAGTAGGGTTATAAGAAAACAACGTAGTCAAACGGTACAATGTGGGGGTAAAACCCCATTAATTTAGCTCTCTGAGACTTGGATGAAGAACCATAGTTCCCCATGATATAATGAAGATTGGCATGCAGGCTAATGAGGTTAGGATGTTGGGTTTAGACTGAGTTTAAGGCTCATTAAGATTGCTGGGAGATTGGGTGTTTGAATGATAGTTGGTACTGAGATGAATCGGTGCGGATGGGAAGCAACATGAAGACGAACCGGCGCGGTGGGGTCCCGGCGCGACTGGTCTCGGCGTGACAATGAACCCAGGGGGGCATCAACATGACTGGTCCTGGCACGACTATGATCTCGGCGCGACTGGTCTCGGCGCGACCATTGTCTCGACGCGACGATCACCCGGCGCGGAACTCGTGCCGAGAAGGGGCTGCGCCGGGAGGCTAGATGGCACAGACAAGAAAGATTTCTTTGGGTTTTAGGTGTTTTGGAGGCTATGGATTTTGGGGAATCTGAAAGGGGAGGATGAATTCATCCAAAGAAGGTCTAGGGAGACCATGTGACAATCAACGGGAAAACTCGTAATGATCATATTCCCCTTTTACAGTGGGCGAAGGGCCATGAGATAGTCTGTCTCAGGCCTCTGCCACACAGCAGGGGATTAATTTGTCAACTTAACGAAAAAAACATTACACGATATGACAAAGCAAGGCTCGTGAATGAATTTCGGCAGCATCTCCCCTTATTTTGGACTATGCCAAAAGGGGAGTATAGGACATCTATCTACGAGTGCCGAGATGGAAGCCAAAATAAAGATAGGCATAGCCCAAGATCCAAGAGGATCAGAATTTAGCGGGACAGTGTCCACTCGTAGTGGCAACTCATTAATATTCCCCTAAAGGGACCACCAGAGAACATGCAGTGGCAGAACTCCGTGGTCTGGTGGGGTTAAAGAAGGAAATCGGAAACCCAAAACCCGGATTGAAATAAATGTAAGGGGTAAAACCCCATTGATATAGCCCCTCCATTTCCCATGAGGCTGGATATAGGAATGGATCCATAGCAAGTAAAATGCATGCATTTATTCTTATAGATATGTGTATATATACACACCCATATACGCTTGATTAACTGGAAATCAACGGCTGATGGTGATTAGTGGGTCATTTTAAAATTAGTTAGTGCATACATGATTCATACTCAAGCATGGTGAGCCACAGGAGCATTTACGTGAGGACCCCCATGTATGAAGAAAGGAATTATTTATGTATGCATAAGCCAAATATACATCCCTTCATATATATATATATATAATGGGTTGGCCTTCACTACACCATGCACTAACGTAGTATGGTCACAATTAGTTGGTGAAAGTTTTATTCAAGAAATCAATACCAGCACACAAGGGTGAATGGAATTAGTACATAGCCAATCGCTATTTACGTATATGCATCCTGTGAATGGAGAGTATGCATTGATGGGCAAACGTGAGTAGCAGGCGCCATGCACAGAGGGAGTTCCACTTATTCAAATGGGTTTTCGTGAAATCAGTGCACCATGTGGGCCATAGCCATGCCCCAAAACCATCACGGACATGCAGACGGCGTGTAAAGAAATAAAGCTGGCAGCCGGATAACACCCCTGGCGGCCTGCACGAAACACCCGCACTCGGCGCGGGAGTTAATAGGGTATCAGCTCGGCAGTGGGTGGCTTCTCGGCGTGGGAATAAGAAAGAGGCGTTCTCGGCACGGCAACCTGCCATCGATGGGTCCGTGGGCTATTCATGCACTCGGCACGGAAATAAAAATAAGTCCCGACGCGGGAGGGTTCTCGGCGTGGGAGTCACCGCGCCGGGAACTATTCATGGCGCCGGGAGGCTTCCGTGCCGGGAAGGTTACATTGAGAAGGGTTTTCGGCCAGTTAAGTGGAGAAAATGGGGGGTTGTCGGCGCGCCCCAACTCTCGGCGCGCGAAGTGTGGCGCCGGGGACTATTTGGCGCGCCGGGAAGATTTTGCGCCGAGAGGGTCTCATGGTTCAAGGGTTTCAGGTTTTTTTTACGGAGCTCTATTCTGGAGATTTTTGAGATCGAGACGGGATTTGGGACGCAGGAGGGAACTGGATCGAAGCTTTTACTGGAAGGATGCTAGGGAATCATCAGAAGACCGGTCTGTAGAGGGATCGAGGCCATCGTTCATCCAAATCACACTCAAAATACCATGCGGATGTATGTGTTTATTTGTTGCCGACCGCCCAGAAAAATCAAGAGATGACTGTCTCTGATTCCTGGGATGGCCTTAATGACATCGAGGGAACAATCCATGGAGAGAGGTCGTTAAAACCCACCACACTGGGATTCCTCGGGAGCCATGGATCCCAAATATCCATAGGTTAGAATGGGGGACCATGCTGCCTCTCATCCAGAGCAGAAGCAAAAAAGGAGAGAGCAGAGGATCGTGGCCAATGCACACACCAAAACTCACACTTCCAAACGAGCATACATAGAAGAGATATACAGAGAATGAAGATCGAATGTATTTGACGTTGAAAACAAGGGGAAGACCCTGCTCGTTCATAGATACATATACAGTCGGTTACATCACCCACCTATGTCCAATCGTAAGAAACGGAGGGAACAACAACATTCCTCAAAGGAAAGACAGATGAAGAAGAAATACAGAAGACGCACATCGGAGAGATGAAAAGCAAGAAAAGAGAAACAGAAGACGGGGGAGGGCGGAGCATTGACTCCTCTCCCTCCCCAGCGCCCACCTTCTCCTTCTCTCGGACTTCGCAGCAGCGGCTTCTCTTCTCTTCTCTTTTTGTTGTCTTATCTGGTGAGTGTGGCTATTCCTCTCTTCGATATCTGTCTATCTATCTGTTCTCTCTGTGTGTCCCTCGCCCCCCCCCCCCCCCCGACTTCATCGAAATGGAGGCTTCTTAAAGAGGGGGTGGAACCCTTCTACAGTCGGCCCGGTTGACCCTCGGCGCGCCCTGGGATTTGGCCATCGGCGCGCTTTCCTTTGTGGGTATCGGTGCACAGCTTTCATCATGGTGGTCGATGGGCCATGGGCGGCCCATTCCCAGTGTCATCGACGGTCTTCTGTCCCCTGAAACATAAGAAATATTATAAGATGAAATATGTTAGTATTATTATTTCTATTATTATTATCTTATAGTTTATTATTATTTTATTATCATTGTTATATCTTTTTTATCTTTTATTATTATTATTATTAGATATATATATTATTTTCTTTTCCTCTTTTCTCTTGTTTTTCTCTCATTTTCACCATTATTATTATTTATTTATTTTATGTGTCAACAGGGGGGGACGACGTGGCCGCTCGCGGGCGAGGCCGGTGAGTACCGCAGTTGGGCGGTGGGCGAGGCACGGGTCCGCCGGCGCAGGTGATCTCGGCAGCAGGGGCGGGCGCGGGGGTGCTGCGGCGACGCGGGCGGGCGGCCGAACCGTCGACGGGGAGGGCTGCGTGCGGCGGCGATGGAGCAGCCGCAGGGCGCGGCAGGCGCGGTGGTTGGTGCAGGGTAGGGCGGCTGCCGGTGCGGGCGGGTGCGCCTGTTGGCGCAGGCCCGGGGCCGAGGCGGTCGCGGCAGGCTGGCGCGGAGGCATCGCGTGCGGCGGGCGCAGCAGCGGCGCCTGTTGGCGGGCGGGGCCGGGGCGCACGGACGCGATTGCCGGACGCGGCGGGGAAGGCCGCAGGGGGCGGCGGTGGCCCCGGGTGGGCGGCGATGGCCGCGGGTGGGCTCCAGCGACGGGAGAGACAGAGAACAGAGGGAGAGAGTGAGAAACGCGGGTGGGAGAGAGAACCGAGAGAGAAAGATGAGCGTGAGAGAGAGAGAGAGAGTATAGAGAAAGTAACAGAAAGAGGGAAAACCGAGAGAGGAGGGGAGAGAGAGATTAAGAGAGGGAGAAAGAGAGATTAACGGGGAGAGAGATAGATTAGAGAGAGAGAGAAACAGAAAGGGGGGGAGAGATTAACAGACATAAACACACAGAGATTTCCCCTTTTTTTTTCTAAAAATTTTTTTTTCTCCAAAATTTCTTCAACCGATCTCTCTCCACTTCTTTTCTTTCTTTTTTTGTTGTTTCTTTTTTTTTTCACTTCTAGCAATCTAGAGAAAAAAAGGCCGACGACGGGGATGCCGGGGTCGAGGGAGACGCCGTGTTAGGCTCTGATACCAATTTTACGCGGCGGCGACGTGGAAGACGGATCGACGGCACTCCGGGACGCGAACAAGACGGGACGGATAACTGCTATCTCACACAGCTCGGCCTCACGCCGGACGGTCTCACACCGGGCGACGCTCAATCCTCACAAAAGAGAAGAGAGAGAAGGGAGAAAGCACAAGGCAAAACACCTTAGATATCAAACTTTCATTCATAAGATTCATAACCTACGTAACAAGCATTGGCCTCCTATTTATAGGAATGGCCCATTACATCAATACCTTTCATATTTCCTTTATTTGCGTATCTATCCTAGCATAATAAAACAAAGGCCACCAACCCACTATTGACTTATGGGTTTAATATAATTGAAATACAATAACTTTTGACCAACCTTGCCTAATAAAACAAAAGTAAATACATGTAGTAAAACATGTATTTTACACACATACAAATACTCAATACTTAAAGATATAAATACACACAAGTAGAACTACTCAGTATGTCGGGTCTTCAATCGAGTCTCCGAGCCATAAGCTCGGTGCAGTCGGTGCGGTGCGGCGTCCGCTCCGAGTAGTGGGCCCGGTAGTGGAACCGGTGGTGTCCCCACCAAGTCTTTTGAGTCTTGTTCAGTCCAATCCCTGGAGCCTTGCATAATTCCTTTAGTTGATTAGAATGTTTCATTGTTGCTTAGTCCCATTCGTTTGTTGCTTCCTTTTGTCCTTTAACTTATTATTATTTCTGACAAAAATTCGGCAGCATCTCCCCTTAACCCGGACGGTAAGGGAATACAAGGGACATGTCCACATGGAGTGACATGAACCAACAACTGTGATGTGTGCCTAGTGTAGACACGCCATTCCTGACGTCTCCTGAGAAAGTCTCATATTACTATACAACGCCCCGCGACGGCTTACGCGTTTTGAATCACTTGAGTACTTCCTTTTCTTGAGTATTCTTCCGCCCTTTTCGGCATCCGGAATCGTCTCGTCACGGCATTCGGACGGCATCAACACCAGTCGGACGCATCAGGAGGTTCCGGAATCAAGAAGGGGGTCTACCGGGCGGCCACCGACGCCTGATCCGAGGACCCGGTTGGGTCTTAATGGGGGCGTCCAGGTCCCTGGACGCCCCCATCTTTTTAATCTTTTTATTATTTTTTCTCAGGGCCCAAAACCAAATAAAAAATATAAAATATATATTTTTTAATGGAGGCGTCCAAGCCCCTGGACGCCTCCATAAAAAACAAATATATATATATATGTTTGTAAAATGCCAGTTGGCATAAAATAAAACAAAAATAATAATAATAATAATATATTTTGATGGAGGCGTCCAGGTCCCTGGACGCCTCCATAAAAACAAATAAACAAATCAAAAATACCAGCCCTATCATAAAAAGATAAAGAAACAATAAAATAATATATTTTTGGAGGCGTCCATGCCCGTGGACGCCTCCATTAACTCCGTCACGGGCGCCGGCCACCGAACGACGGTTTGTCGTGTGTGAAAAAATCTAAAATATAGAGACGTCCGGTCAGCTGGACGCGCCCATTTCTGAATCACGAGGCGCCGCTCACAAAACCACGCGTTGTGCCGAACCGCGTGCAGCCGTCGTCGGTTTTCGGTGGACCTGCTTGAGGCGTCCGGGACCCTGGACGCCTCCACAAAAGTATTCCAAAAAAATCAATAAAAATATAATAAAATATTATTTCGGCCCTGATGGAGGTGTCCAGGGTCCTGGACGCCTCCACCTTCCGGAGCTCTATAAATAGAGGCCCACCCCCTCAGTTCTAGGGGAGCTAAGCAGTGATCCGATAGGCTGCCGGAGCCCAGAGGCTACGGAGTCATTTTTCTAACCCGTGGGGTCTTTTGTAGGTGGAGGTTCTGCCGGCTTCTCGGGTGCCCACGCTCGCGAGAGGAAGGTCGTCTTCATCCACCGCGCTTCTACGTCGTCCCCACGCTGCCGGAGCTCCGCCGAATTTCACCACCGGCACATCCAATAAGCCAACTCTTTCCTTTTCTTCGTAGTTCTTTTGCATTCATCATCTCGCATCCATCATCTCATTTTCCTCCTACTCGAGTCCGAGAGGGGTTTAAAAGATAACACCAACCAGGTGTGTGTCTTCCCGTTATTTCGTCATTTTTATTGCAAGGATATGAATACTACACATTCATCTTTCTAAGCCACTTGTCATTTGTTTGTCGTTGTTTTGCAAGGGTAGCCGAGGAAAGCCCTCTCCGTCGGCCGGCCGGAAGGAGAGGAAGAAGCAACCCGCCATCTCCCGCTCTTGAGGTAGGCGCGATCACTTTCTTATTTTGGGGTCTTTCGACCCCTGGCGATCACATCTTTTCATCGAGGCCGCGGCGAGTCACTTCCCTAATGGCCGTTTAAATTTTTGTTCTCACATTCTCTCTATATTCTGTTATATTCTACTCATATCATCGAGGCCGCAGTGAGTCACTTCTCCAATGGCCGTTTAAATTTCCGTTCTTACATTATCTCTATATTCTGTTATATTCTGCTCATATCATCGAGGCCGCGGCGAGTCACTTCCCCAATGGCCGTTTAAATTTCCGTTCTTATACTCTCTTTATATTCTGCTATATTCTGCTCATATTCTCGAGGCCGCGGCGAGTCACTTCCCCAATGGCCGTTTCAATTCTTGTTATTTAATTTCTGCACCATTCCCGTCCCCCCGAGGTCGCGGCGAGTCACTTCCCGCTATGGCCGTTTGAACCCTATATCTTGCTATATTATACTTGTCCCGCTCGCCCCGCCGGAGCAATCTCCCGTGGTGGCCCCTTCTCTCTCTTCTCTCATCTCTGTGTTGCAGCAAACAGCAAAACAAACAAAAAGAGGAGCCCGCGCGCTCTCCGCATCCTCTTCCCCGCTCCATCGAACTCCGAACCGCGTGACGTCGCTCACAGATTGGCGATCACGGTGGGACGTCTACTGCTTCCTTTCGGCTACCCTTGCAAGTTCGGCACCACCCGTGCCTCTCCACCTTGGCGCCCGCGCGCGCCCCCGTTGTGCTCACGGCAGCACTATCAGTTGTGATTCGTTGTTTGTTTCTTATATGTTTGTTATTTCTGTTGTTTTCCCACTCCATATATCTGTCAGCATTCCATTGCATACATCCATTCCTCTTTTCTATCCTTTTTTTCATTTTTTTTGAGGATCACCCTTTCCCGGTGAAGGAAGGACTCTCCGTTTGGGAATTCCTCTCAACGGACTAGAATCTCCTACACTGGGACCTCCGTAAGTCCCCGACATCGAAGAATCTCCTCTTCGTTCACTAGGCTGGTTGTACCATTGAAGTTCCCCGAAGTTAGTCATTTCATTCGTGGTGAGACGAGAGACCCTAGCTGACACGGCAGTGAAACAAAAATAAACTAGGGTCCCTATCTTGTGTGAACTTCGGATCTCGCTAAAAACACACAAAAAAATCATCAAAATCAAAACAAAAAAAAGGGCGTAAAGGCATCCACTTGTTTGATAATCTCTGCTACCTACTTGCTAGTGTATGTTTTTGCGTTCTGGGAGAACTGTGAGCATGTCTCACGAGTCTTCTGAGGAGAACCACTCTAGCCGTGGTTTGACAGCCGACCCGCGAGTCTATGCTATGGACTCGGGTCCTTCTCATGACCCCTCGCATGAGGTGCAGGTTATTGCCGGGGACACGTCCCCGCCACAGGATATCACTTCCTTACTAGGCGTCCTCGCCAACACGGAGCTTACCTCTGAACAGCTCCGGGCCTTCCAGGCCATTCTAAAGGGGAAATCTGTTTCCCCCACGCCCCAGGAGTCAACTCCGGCTATCGCACCTCTCCACGAGTCCGTGCAGGCCATTCCATCTCCTTCATTGGCGCAAGCCATCCAGTCTCCCTCGCTTCAAGGACAAGCGAGCCAACAACCTCCCTCATTCCAATTCCCGTCACAATCTCAAACTCCCGGTGTTCCTCACACACCGTTTCAGCCAGGGCCAACTGTCGGTGGTCCGACAGTTCCATCTCATTCCGGGTTTCCCCCTCAAGTCTCCGGGAGACAGTTTGTCCCCCAATGGCAAGTGCCACCTTCACCCCCAGAGGAGCTCGCCCAATCGCTCCTCAATAGGTTCAATCGCATGGACGAGCAGTTTCAAAATCTGAGAAGAATGGTGGACGTGAAAGCCACCCCGGAGGTTGCTTTGCCAATCCTCCCCGTCATTCATCTTCCTCTCTCCGAAATGCCCACGTACCGCAGATACAATGGTACCGGCAACCCCTTCATTCACCTCAAGGACTTCATGTATGAGTCCTCCTATTGGTAAAATGATCAGAGGTCCCTGGCATACCTCTTTCAGAGATCATTGGATGGTCCCGCGCTTGAGTGGTTCTATTCTCTGGAGCCCCGCGAGGCCGAGAATTTTGAAATAGTGCAGAGAAGGTTCTTGTAGAAATATAGGGATAGGGTCGGTCCCTCACTCTCCATTACCGACCTAGTGGCCGAAAAGATGAAACCCGACGAGGATTTTGTCCGATATGCTGATAGATGGAGGTCTCTGGCGGAAAGAATAAGGGATACCCTCTCCGAGCCCGAACAAGTGAAAATGATTGTGTCTAATGCAACCCCGCAGTTCAGACACGTCCTCGCCATGAATAAACTTACTACAATGGAGGAACTCTATGAAAGGGCCCGATACATCCAAACCCAGCTAAAAGACTCCCCCATCATAAACATGTTTGAGTCGCCGAATCCCAAAGTGGTCAGAAAGACAGGCGCTGGTGTCCCGGGCGGAGCCACAGAAGGGGTCGTGACAAATGAGCAAGTCAGTGCGGTCAACAATGCCAACTATGCAGTCAACCCAAGGCCTCAACAAATGCCCCGACTACCCCTTCAATCAGGTCCTTTCCCTCTCCGTCCTCCACCCCAAAATAATCCACCCCAGGATAATATGCCTCCATTACGCCAACCCCAGCAACAACAACCACAACCTCAGCAACAACAACCACCGCTTCAGTACAACCAAGTTCCACCCCCGGGGAACTATGGTCCCCAACAGCAACAAAGGAGGCCGCTCGGTCCTAAGAGAGCCTACTATCCACCATTGCCAGAAACCTTAGCAGATATTTTTAATGCCCTCATGGCATCAAACCAACTCGCCCTACCCAGAGAAAGGCCCGCCTGGCCCCCCAATGTTGATACCTCCAAATACTGCGTCTACCACAGGCAGCCGGGACACACAGTGGATTACTGCTTCCATTTCAAAGATTACATCCATGATATGAATGATGAACATCAAATAGATTGGGATGAGATGAGACGGTACGTCGCGGCTCTCAAGGCTAGAAGACCTCCTCAGAGGCCACAGCAGCAGTTACAACAGCAGCAGCAGCAGCAACCACAACAACAACAGCAGCCTCAGCAGGCCCCACAACAACAGCCCGACATGGGCATAATCCAGAATCCACTACCGGAGCACCAACAGCCCAATCATCAGGTTAACCCCATCTCCTCCTTCCCGGAAGTCGGGAGAGAGCAGGTGTGGCACCAGGAAAGTACCTCCATTCTTTATACCTCCAACCCTATCGTCATGCAACCCCCTCACCTTGCCCGGGTAGCACCTCTCTCTCATCAACCCGCATCGGTATCGCCTTCACCATTTCCACTACCATTACGCCCTCTCATCCGCACCCCGACCTCCTATCAACCGACACTTTCTACTACTCCTTCACACCCTCTCACCTTCTCCCACTCCCCCACTTTACCATCCACCTCTACCACATTTACCCCTACGCCTTCTAAACCCCTTATCATCCGTCCACCATACATAACCCCGTCTTTCTCCACCACATCACCACTAATGCCTTCAAAACCACTCATCACCCACCATCCACCTCAAAACATTTACCCGTTTCAAACCTTACCTCCACCTCCACCTTCCAAACCCCTTATCCTTCATAATCCGCGCGATATCCCCTCTACCTCCGCCATGCCTCCACCTAACAAACCCCTCATCAGAATCCCTGCTCCCGTCATCACCCCTGCTTCATCAACCATTCCTCCACTACTACCCCTCAAACCCCAGTTAAAACCCACTGCTACCCCCACAGAGGTACAAAAGTCGCAGGCAATGGTGCTCCGGAGTGGAAGGATTTTTCACAGGGTTTTCCCCCACAACAGTCAGAATCCCGAGCAATCTCAGCCAGAGAAGGATGATGCAGAACAACCAGAAAGAGCTATCCCTGGAACACAGTATGATCTACTGAAACACTTGGACAAGACGCCTGCCCGGATCTCCATCCTAGAGCTACTTCAAAGATCCACATCA